>MINK01188547.1:0-19512 GCA_001735545.1 Phormia regina
AACAAATATTAAATACACTGCATTACTTCATTTGCTAAATTACTTTATCGCTAAAAGTCACACTAAGTGCTTCGTTAGTCGTTTCGACTAACATGGTTGCTTAAAAATCTAACTTCCACACCGCTCACAACACCACACGTCTGGACATTTCAAGATCTTATTTACGGCAGGAGTTATACAAAATTCTCCAAAAAAATTGCAACGAATAAAGAAATATCACTCAAAGTAGCATCCCTTCCAGGGTTAAGTACCCTTAACTCCGTCCCTAAGAGGTATGTTGGGTCCTTATTCTATACTTAACATTGCTAACTGGTCAGCTACGTTTGTACCAAATTTCAAGTAATTTCAACTAACCGTTTCAAATTTACAGTTTCAGTTTTTAATTTCGATTCCGCAACTCAAGAAACCTCTTTATATTCAAAGAGATGAAACTTAACTGTAAGTCTAATATTTTTAATTCACTTGATAATTTAATAGTTAAGAATTAAAATTTTACCGATTTTTTCTCTGTTAAACTCCGTATGACTACGAAAATATTTAGTATACAAAGAAAATTATATAAATATATAATTTATCGGCATCTATTGATTGCCCTTCCTAAATGCCAAAACACAATGGTTACATGGTTGCAGTGTTGCCAATTTATAAATTATATTTTCTACACTTACGTAGATAATAAATATTACTAAACAAAAACGCGTTAAATTTACATTTTGTAACTCCCTAAAAATTCAACAATAATATGTTGACGTGCTTTTGTTTAGTCACCATAGAAAACAACTATAACTTCACAAAAAGCCTAACTCAATTGCCAATGAAAAGAGTTGAAATTCAAACTGATTTCTAGTAAAAGATCTAGTCAACTAAAAAATTAAACAATATAGCCATTTTTTTGTAGAAAATTTAGTCATTTTTGGTCTCCACGAATTGGCAACACTGCATGGTTGCCTATTACATACAAGAAGATCTTTGAGAGATATCTGGTACCAAATAGATTAAGCTACAAAAAACTCACGGCTGGATTTAGTAAGTACTCTCCTTCTTAGAAGCTGCAGTTATTCTAGTGTAAACAGATATCTGACGAATGGAATAATCGTATTATCGATTCTTGAACTATTTTTATTTCCTTTAAGAGATATCGCCGGGAAGGTATAACTTGAGTCCCATTGTTTTGACCTGCACTGTAAAAGTGATTTATTATACAAAATTAAATATTTTAGGGACAAATTTTGTATTTTTCTTATTAAAAAATTTAACTTACTTTAGGTAATTGCGAGGGGATACAAATTATAAGCGTATCCTTGTTTTTGAGTCCATAGAATGCATTCCAAAGGCACTTATTTCTAGTGAAGGAAACAATTTATGAAATAAAATCCATATTATTTACTTATAATAATTTAAATATTGTATTACTGTATTTAAATTTAATACCTTTAACTGTAGTAATGTGTAAATACTTATTTACTTTATACATGTAAATACATTTAACAAATATTAATATGATAAATAAAATACTATATATGTAAGTGTGCGTGTGTATGTTTTTATTATATGTATACAAAAATGCAATTTATTTAACAAATTATCCATTTTTGCTTTGTTTTGTCAAATGAGGTTAATTTGTGTTTAACCTGAACTGTTTTCGGTCTTAGTCTAAGGCCATGATGATAATGATGAGTTAGTCAATCGGTTATAATGATATATCCACCAAATTAACCCATAAATACATACGCTTAATTCATCATAGTGGAGATAATAATATAAAAAAGGGATATGAGTATTTATTACTGCATAAAGCTAGAGAGTGTAATATGAGGTGTTAGGGAGAGTGGGAGCGAGAGAACAAGTTTATAGTATTTGTTGATGTTGTCAACAAAATAAAAATTAATTATGCATTCTATTGTATTGAGGATTAATGTGGCATTAAACAACCTGCAGCATTTTTTTTTTGTAAATTATTAAGCCGCCATATAGTCAGACGGACAGTTAGTTAGACTAGATGTATGGTAACCCAACTGACCTAATATTGGAAATGAATATTTGTTCTTTTTTAATATGATCGTAAAATTTTTTAATTATATTGGGATAAAATCTTAAAGACTTTTTTTATTTTTCAATATAATTGCTTCCTATAATTTTGAACCTTTGGTTAAGTGGTTGATCATAATTAGTACAAGTGTATATAATTTCTAATTGTTGTTGTTTTTTTTTAATACTCATTACACATCCTTTAGGCAAATAAATATTACAAATATAATAATTAAACGACCTTATTTTGACAATAGCGATAACAATTCTCTCTCAAACTTACACACCAATTCTATAATTCATATAATGATTTAAAATTTATATGTGTGCGTGTGCCTATGACATATTGAAAAACCTGTTTTGAAAAAATAACTAACATTGTATTAATATTCACAATGAGAAAAAAAATGTATTGCAATTTTTTTCATCCACCTCAAAACGCCCATTTCAGAGAAGTTGAAAAAAGTTACGATCTGCCTTATTCTGGAAAAAATTATAGTAGGAATTATAGTTTAGAAAAGCGCCTTCATAACTGAATGAAAAAAAATAGATCAAAATATAGATCGTAAATCAATAAATAATTTATCAATTATATAAATAAATAAATAAATAAATAAAGAAATAAATAAATAAATAAAAAATAATAAAAAAGTAAAATAAATTAAAAATAAAAACGACCGAGCCCGACCATATGATACCCTACACCAATGTCTACATTATAATTAGGGCAAGGGTCTCTTTTTAGACTTCGAGCCAAATGTGGACTGATATTCATATTAAGTGTAAAATAAAACATAAGAATAGAGAATATTGCGTCGATGCTATCATTTATATGAATTTATTCACTTTTGGGTGATTCCCGAAAGATGACCTTATATGGGAGCTATGATAAATTACGGATCGATCTTTGTAAAATTTTATAGTATCATTTATGTTTATATAAAACTTATTTTTGTCACATATTAACTTGATACTAACATTTTAATGGGACTTATGCCGGATAAGGTGATTTTCTGAAAAGGGGTTTATACGGGAACTATGGTCAATTATGAACCGATAAAACTTATTTGTGCCAAATTTCATTGAAGTATTGCTGTATTTAAGGTATTTATGCTCGTTAAACCCTTATCCGGGAGGACATTTGTATGAGGGCTAGGTGAAATAATGGACCGATCATAATCAATTTTAATATGCTTCGTCCCTGAACTATTAGAAAGCAGTGTCCCAAATTTCTTTAATTTCTTATAGTTTGATTACAAAGTTTACATGGACGGACAGAAGGACGGACGAACATCGTTTAATCTACTCAGAAAGTGATTCTAAGCCGATTGGTATAAATTAAGGTGGGTTTTAGACCAATATTTTTGGGTGTTACAAACATCAGCACAAACGCATAGTACCCTCCCCATTTATGGTGGCGTAGGATATAATAATGTAGACAAATAAAAAGTTATTCCATAGAAAATATATATTAAAAGATATGTATTATAACATTCAAACAAATTCCTAGTATTTTACAAATTCTATATTACTTACATATAACCTTGAACTCTCTTCTTTCCCCCAGAATGGGGCTGTTCTATTTATTAAACACAAAGAAAAAAATAACAATTTCTAATTTCATTTTATGCATAGAGAGTATAATATTAATTAATTACGCATAATGACAATTTGATAAAATTGAAAAATTACTTTTTTTTTTGCATAAAAATTGATTTATTTTAATTAAAAATTCACAAATAGAAATAAAAACGTGTACGTATGAGTTGAAAAGTGTCGTTGCATTCGTGCGTTTGTCATACAAATACATTGAAAACAATGCAAATATATTTTTGCATTATTTTATTTTATTTTATTGAATTTTTTTTTTCTAGTATTTCTTTGAAGCGTTTATGTGCACAAACCACTAATAATAAATTATAATTTATTATATTTAATAAATATTTGATTTATTTATATTTATTATGTTCATGTCTAAATGAAATTGCGATTAGTAGACCGTAAAGTAAAAAGGAAAAAAAAAATGCAATGAAATTTTTATTGATGAATATCAATGTACAATTGAAAATGACAAACGTTAATTTGGGAGGGGTGTAAAATGGTGTCATTATTAACAAACCTGACGATTTTCATACTATTTTTAATTATTGAGAGTTATTAATATTAGTTTCACTCATGTTCTCAATATCAACTGAATCAATTTCCTAAGTGTTTTAAAATTTTCCGTGTCTGTAAGCCTTTTGTTAAAGTGTGCTCAATAAATAAATACACATGGTTCTTTATATATAAATTTATAATATTGAAGTAAAGAATATAAATATCATTCCTCCAAAATGTCATTTTAAAGAATTATGTATGAAGTTCGATACAAATATTTTTCATTGCATAAGGACGAAGTGTATTGATAATATTTGTGATCGGTTCATTATTTTACTCAGCTACCATACAAATACACTCCCGTAATAAAATACCTTGAATAAACGAATTATTTAATTAAATTCGGCACAAACATTAATGTTTTGATTATAAGTATTTAATGAAGTGACGTAGAAATTTGCTATATAAGGACCATTTTCAAGGGTTAGCCTAATGTACATTAATGTTAGTATAAACATAATGATGTTTATACTAATGATGTTTCATGTATATCCTATTGGTTCCACTGTATTACCCTGAAAAATGACAGCGGATGGTCCGTCAGCATGTCTATTTCTTAATTTCGAAGAGGGGACCAGTTTTGGACAATTTGTCCACAATAATATTATCAGGGGTATTTGAGTGACCCCTTACACATATCATGTTTGTGTCCTATCATTTCATTTGGAGATGTCCGTGTGCTAGCTTGGATGGCGAAATGACACATCCAGAGAGATTTGATCGTAGACTACTTTCGGTACAAATTTCTATATACTCCCAGTACCATATAGTAAATTAGCCAGTTTACAGTTCTCCTAAAGATAGAGAAAAGAAAGGGAATTAGTTTTTTATGGATTCACCCTGAGGCCATTATTCGTATTTATTTGCTGAGTAGACCTATCGCAGTTTTTTTCCATATATAGCCACCGCAATATCTTCTAAGATTTTATATTTCAGGGCTGCATGGTGTTATTAGCATTACTGTGTCCTTAGGAGTGCCTCGATTTACTACTCTATACACTGAACCAAAAAGGTACATAAATACAATGAAAAAGTTAATTGTTACAATGAATNNAAAAAAATTTTCCTACACCACCTTAAAAGTTATACCGTTCGACTACAGACTCATCTTCTTTGAGCTTCGTTTAACGACTGGGGTCCGTCCGTCCGTCCGTTCCGTCTGGTTGTGCTGGCTTCGACGGCTGGCTGGCTGGCTGTCCATGTAAAAAGCTTGTGCGCAAAAGTACAGTCGCAATCTTTAGAGATAATTTTGATGAAATTTGGTTCATATGATTTTTGCACAACGTGACGAGAGCCATTGATTTGGTCATGATCGGCCCCATTATCACCTAGCCCCCATACAAATGTTCTCCCCGGAATTATAGGTTTTAACGACTCAAAAATACCTTAGAAATTGAAATGTTTAATGATTTACACAAATAAGTTTTATGTAAGTATAAAATCCATGTGGCAAAATTTCATGAAGATCGCGTCCATAATAGGTCATAGCTCCCATATAAACCCTCTTCGAAAATCACTTAACGTGCAAAAATCCATAAAAATGTTAATATTTTATTTAATATTCGACACATATAATATTTATAAAGTTATAAGTGACCCTGCAAAATTTCATTTTTGGAAGACCCAGTCCATAATTGACCATAGCTCCCCATATATGACCAAATTTCGGGAACACCAAAAAGTGCATTAAATACATGTGAATTTAAGTATCGACGTAATATTCTGCAATTATGGAGTTTTATTTTTCAACTCAAACAAGTTATAGATTTAAATTTGGTCCCTTCCGCAATTTCGTTATATACATAGGCAATGCAATGTTTTTTTTTTTGTTTAGGTATCACATGGTCCGGTTCTTGACCGACTAGTTACCTTCTTTTCCGTTTTAATTTAAAAATAATTTTAAAACAGTAAAAATTAGCCGAATTTTTATTTAAAATTTGTATATGTTAATCGACACTGAAAAAATCTGTTCTCAAGGACCAGATACTGGGACGCTTATTCTGCGGCCTATCCCAAGTGGCTAATTAGCCACCTCCAATGGCAAACCTATTGAACAGGACAGGATTCCACTTTATAAAGTTCCGGAACTGGTACAAATGTACTAGCCCTGAGAATCTTGCCACGTTTTACTAGTTTTGAAACCGGTTTCTTCTTTACTCTAGGGTTATGCATGAAGTTTGATACAAATATTTGTCTTTGTATAAGTGACGAAGTCTATTGATATTGATTTATGATCGGTTCATATTTTTACTTTAGCGTGCCGTAAAAAATACAATAAAAAAAATCTTTGTTCTATACATGAAGCAAAACCAACTAAAGTAATGCTTCTTCTTAATTAAAACAATGTATTAGTACATTGAATAAACGAATTCAATGTTCTAATACATTAAATCTATTAACTAATTACTAAGATATTAATTTAAGTACTGGTTTCAATGTAATGTTCTTAATAGGGTTAATTTTTTCATTGAATTTTAAATAATCATTTCATTTAAGCTATGAATTTTTACATTCATTTAATAAAAAAATTAATGAATGTCATTTAATGTACTGCATTCATTAAAAATACTTTCTTCAGTGTATACGGTAGCAAATCCTCTTATCAGAAGAGTCAATATGATGCTAAAAATTGACTGATGTTTGTTCTGTATTTTCGGAGCAAACTTAATTGCCTACAGGGTACATTATTAAATTCTCTTTTTATGTCAAGAAAGGCCACTAAAGCATATATCCCTCAAGCGAAAATAACATCGCTCAACTGTTTTGCTTTTCATATAGGCATGTATTGAAATGCTAGCAAAATGTTGGGACGGATTGTCCTACGAAGGAGCTGATCAATCAGTCTTTTCAAAAGAATGGGCGATTGAATAGTAGTTCTTCTTTGGGACGGATTGTCCTTCGAAGGGGCTGATCAATCAGCCTTTCCAGTGTTTTCATTATCTGAATCTGAATATCTTTAAGTCTACAGTATGTTATTAAAAATATTTGTTGAATAATTCATCTATTAAAATTTCCCACTTAAAACACAAAAAGCATTTCCAAAATGAAATAAAAACTGAGCGTTTAAAATGATTATTTACTTAGGATATAACTAGTTCATGATTGCAGATTATCAAATACACAACAAAATTAGCTAAAAAAATTTTCTTAAAAAAAGTATAAAAGTGTGATAAATCCTCAAATGAATTGTTGATACGCTAACTAAAAATGTTTCTCATCGTAAGCATATGAAAGAATTAGGGAAATTGAGAATTGAGTCTTTGAGTTTCTAAACTACATCTAAATAGGCAAAGAAAAGCCAAAAGTTCTACGACTTCTGGATTAAAGCATTTCGTTTAAAAGAGAAAAAATATAAACGACTTGAGACGATAGTTTATTAGAATTTAATTTGTTAATCGTTTTGAAGAGACCTTAAGCAACTTTTATATACGTTCGTTGATAGAAAACATTGACATATGTATTGTAAAGTGGTTTTGTCGTCGACTGAAGTAGTTCCGTCGTGTCCAGGGTCGACTTATGGATCCACAAAACCTTAAGTAATAACACAATTAATTTATCCTTTTTTGTTTGTTAAAACAAATAACAAATCACAAAAATCTACAATAATTTTTTCGATTCAGTCGGTTTCGGATTCATCAGATTGAGCCGGATGATAGTTCAGGTTTAGCATGTTAATACGGCATCGGATGACAAATTCGGGCTTAACAGTTGGATTTGGCTTCGGGTGACAAATTTGGATTTATCATGTTGATTCGACTACGGATGACAAATCCGGGTTTATAGGTTGATTTGGCTTCGGCAGATAAATCTGGATTATTTCGGTTAATATTGCGATTTCGGGTTATACGAAGCTTAAATATAACTTATTCTATTACAGGTATGCGATGCCGAAGTCTCTCTATTGAACAGTAGAAATGGCCGATTCGTTTCAGTGACTAGTGATTCGTATCAGTCAGTCTGGAAAAGTGATTATCAATATAGCGGCAAATTCTTGTCTCGTTTGAACCGCCATCTTAACATCCAACCTTAAAGTGTATATATGAAAAATAGTATAAACTAAGTGAGAATTATAAATTTGATTACACAATTGAAATAGAATAACATTAATGGTGTTCACGAATAGGAAAAATGTTAGTAATAAGTAAGGATGTTCGCGGCTGATAAATGAATAAAAATAATATATGTACGTTGTTATTAGTGCTTGATTCTTTATGATCTAATAATCCTCGTTACTGTAATGTAATTTAGTTGGGTATTGAAAATCTTCAAAATCGATTCACTAGAATAATAATTATAATTGAAAATCTGTTACCAACTAATGTTAATGTTATATTGTATGAACTGAAAATAGCATTTTAACTTGTTTTCTATTAATTTGCCAAACATTAAAATGACATTAATTGTATTTTTTATAAAACAAATATTTTATTTTTTCTTTATTTAATTTCATTAATTTTTTCCCCCAAATAGTTTTAAAATAAAACGTATCGGCCTGAGTGTTGACCACAATGATGGCTGTTGACATTTCAACAATTTTTATAGAAAAATAACAAAATGACATGAATAGAACAAAATAGTATTAAAATATAAAAAACTAAATTAATTTAAGTAATAATAACGACAACAACAAAAAAATTATTATATAAACAATAATATTTAATAGAAAAAATGTGTAAATTTTATAGTCGTTTATTATAAAAATCTATTTAAAATAGAGCTTAGCTGACAATGACAATAATGTACAATTTGTTTTAAATAAAAAAAATGTGAAAAAAATAGCTAAAACAACAACAAAAAGTGTCATCAAATAAACATAATGAAACAGAAGTTAAAAGAGACATTTAAATGATGTGCGTTGAGGAAAAATAGGTGACCAGATGGATGGAAATTAGAGGTTAAGTCAGTAAACTTAAAAGAACTAAAAAAATATTGATGGTTTCTTCCTTGCTTTAAGACTACAGAACTTAATTTTTATTTGGTTTTAATGGAATTAGATTTTTTTGTACTTGGTCACCCTAAATTTGAAAAATGCAATCTAAAATAAATCTTGTTAAAAAAACTAATAATAAAATATTAAAATTTATATGTTTTTAACTAAACACTCTTCTCATGGGAAAGGTAATATAAAGTGCCCATTAAATGTTAACTTGTCCATTGCTATATAGTTTTACACATATATAATAAAAACCTGTGGTTAAAATGACAGATCATTATATGTGCACTTTTGACATGAGTGAATTTGATTATCCATATTGAAATCTACACACACATGCTTACAAATTTATATTTACGTATTTTTTTATAGTTTTGTAAAAATTTTTGCAATTTAATACAAATTATTTACACTTAAACGCGTTTAATAGTGGCTACAAAATAGTTGACCATCATATGAATTTTTGTTGTTGTCCTCAACTGTTTTATGGGCCATAAATATGACGGTTTAACAGAAATCATTTGAGTCTTAAAGGACCCAAGTATAAAGATCATAAATATCTACATATTTTTATGTGGGAATAAAGACAATAATGAGAACTTTAAAGAGTTATTGTATATAAATCTTGTAGTGGTTATTGTATATAAATCTTGTAGTGGTTTGTAAAGGGAAGTATAGCCAACAAAAAATATTTTTTTATCAATATAATAATAAGTCATATAATATTCTGTTTCATATATATATTTATACATTGGATCTTACTTCCCTTATTTACCAAAAGTACAAAAAAAATGTCTAAAAATAATTGTTATAATTTTCACATAAATTACCTTCCATATACATATAAACCTTCCTTCTATAGAATCCCCTTATCACTTTGAATAGTTCTTTCACGTCGTACTAGTGTGCTGGTAAATATATCAACTGCAAAGTGATTGATTTATACGCCCACCTTTTTGAAACAAAAAAAAAAAATCAATCATAACAATTGCCAACAAATCTTATCTTCAATAAATTTGAGTGATTTCGCGCTTTAGTAGTTATAAATATTTGGAAACGTGAACTAACATTTGTTTGATAGTTAAGCTAAAAAAAATAATAATAAAAAATATGTTCATAAATTAGCTTTGATTGATAGCCGAATATTATTAATCGGTTTATTGCACTAAAGTTAAGAGAAAAGCAAAAATATTTAAAAGCATTGATTAGAGGTGATTTAAGAGTTCGATACGAGGGTTTGTAAGAAAGGTTGGATATAAATGTCCACTACCTATTAGCCAAATTCGGTTGATAGGTAGATAGATAAAATAGAAAATACCTTATAGACCCAAATCGTACTTATATTGAAGAATTTATACAATTTTTATATTACATGTTACGCTGGTCGACAAATTTTCTTCGTATTTTTGTTTCCAGCTGCTGTATACTCAGTCTGTCCTGTTCCGTCAAAGGTCTGCTTCCTTTGATTTTTACCACAGAGCTTCATTGTGAAAAGAACAACGTTCTATGAGAGGAAAGAATAGAGATGGCAAATTCAGTTCTTATGTCAGTCAAAAAGATGAAATCCGACGAGACAAATTCTTCAGCTCTCAGTTGGCTAACTACGTATTTCCTCTCTTAAATATATTCCAAGGAGATAAACGTTTCTGCTCTCAATCGGCTAACAAAGATCGTATTTGCTACGCTACAATCCGACAATATAAATTCTTCGGTTCTTAGTCGGCTACCTACAAGTTCCATCCTCAAATAGAATCAAAAATAAAATCACGTTAAATTCTGAATACGATTCGGCGAGATAAATTCTTCAGTTCTAGGAGATCTTATGCGATACTAAATACAATTTTTAAAAGTGAAAACATCAAAAATGTTTCGGTTTATTATCTTTATCTCAAAGCTGGTAAAAATGTGAGTAAATAAAGCAACGTTTCATCAAAATTGATGCACAAATTTTGAGTTCATTCACAATCCATGCATACCTACTAGAGTATCCAATTAATGGGGGTTTCATATTATTCGGTTTATTTGACAAATAATTATTCGAGGTTTTAAGTTTATCGGTTAATAACTGATTAATGTCTAATTATTCAATTAACCCAATTGTTTTAATAATACATATTAGACATATAAATAATACAATTATTCAAATTTAATCTATTACAATAGTTACTTAGAGACTTACAGCCTGTTTCTCTATNNTTTCAATTATTCGAACAGTTAATCGACCAAAATTAATCGGATAATCGAATGGCGGTTAATCGATTGGATACCCTAATACCTACCCTTAGTTAATGGGTTAAACATTTTTTTCGCCTTAAATAAAAGAAATAGGTGAATTTGATGGAATTTAAGGTTCTAAACAAGAATCAGCTTTCAGGTTTTTCTATCACTTGTTGTTTTTTTTTTTTGTGGCCATGACTACTATGATCCCGCTTTTAGGCAGTCGCACTTGTATTTCTCGAGAACGGTTTGTCCTATTAAGCAACTTAAACGATCTTTGAGATTAATTTACATAATTTTTTATGCGGTAATATTGACCGCAGTTATTCGGTAATTAATAACAAAAAATTAAAATATCACGAAAAATTTGAACCTTAACTCAGAAATTCTTTAATCAGTAAAAAATTTATCATTTATTAAAATCGCGTAAATTATCATTAAGTTATAGTCAAAATTATACAAAGCATTTTCGAGTTTTATAGTGTGATGTTCTGTCTGTTGAAATCAGTTTTTTGAAAGCCACAATTATCGGTTATGTACACCTAACTGAGATATCAGCCAAAACCCCTATACAAGCTAGTGACTTGGTTTTTGAACGAAAAAATTTAAAATCTGTCTTCAATTTGTTGTTGTTGCTAAGAAAAAGTCGGTCCATTAGTATTCCAGATAATTACCAAGAATGCATTTTTAGGCATTTTGAAGTTCCTATATAAGCTACGTATTTATACAGGTTGTTTATAAATATTTTTATAAACGAGTTATGGACTAAAAACTTTAAAAAATTGTTAATAATAAATAAACCATTTAAATAAAACATTGTTCTTGTTTTTTGTATAGGCAAGTAGTTTAGTTAGCAACAGCAGTAATATACCCAGCAAAAACTTTTTGGTTTTCGGTAATGACAACTACTTATTAAAGTACTTTCCTAGAAAGTAGACATCATTCTTATTTGCTTTCTCTACATTATATAAATAAGTACTCAATAGTATAATTGTAGATGGATCAGTTGTCTAGAGCGCAGGATTAGCAAACAGAAGGTTGCCGGTTCGACCCCATTCTATCCGTTTTTGTTTTAAAAATATATTTTATGCTAAAACAAGTTTTTTAGCTTCAAATATTAAGTGAGAGATGGTGTACTGAGTAAGACGTTAGTCATTAAAAACNNTCATTAAAAACGACTAGTTAATAGGGTCCCAAGTTCAATACTCATTGACGACAATTTTTTTCGTTTTATTTTTGTTTAGGTACATATTTTTTTAGTACCACTAGAGTCTAAAAATAACTACTAGAATTTATGGACAACTCGAACAAAAATAACTATTTATTGAGCCAAAAAATAAGTAGTTTATTTTTATTTCCAATTATACCTGCTAGCTTACCAGGAAAGCAAAGTTTTTGCTGGGATAATTACTAACAGTGTTGCTATTATTGTTGTTTGTATAAAACCAATTCATATTCCATGGTGAAGGGTATCCGAACCTTTTTCAATTTCATTCACACTCAAAGTAGTCATTATCACAGGATGTAAACAAGATGATTTTTTATGAGGGCTTACGTTAAAAAGAAGAATAATTAATTGTGTTATTATTTATTATCAAAAAAGTTATGTTTGGTGCCATTATACATCGTCCAATCATAACATTTTATGTTAATCAGCATTTATTATTTCGATACTCAAAAGGACTCATGTTATTAGCGATCCTTTGTTATATGTTAATATATTATCATGCAAGGATATAACTTTCTCACTTGTTTTTATTACCGTATTATTTGTTAAAACGAAATTTGTTTTTTTCACTTCCATTAATAACTCCTTTTTATTTTTGTCATTTTATGATTCCTGTGTGTCATACAAGTCAATCAAATTCTCATCTGTCACTTGATAGATGATTTAAAAAACACTTATATTTTTTTCGTCTATACACTATAAAATAAAAAAAAAAATCATTTTAACAACATAATTTTACTACCTATAACATACATATCCCAGCGAACAGAATGTAATGTAAAATAGATTGCGACAAATTTTTATACTTCTAGCCACATCTGAGATTTGATAGTTCTTTCAGGCACTTTTTTGGAAGTGTCTGTCAATTTCCTTTAAAAATCTATGATAATTTGGAGGAAGTGCTTTTCAATTCTTTTTTAACCAAAGCCCATCCTATTTACTTAGGTCTGGACAATTTAGAAGATTAACCTATTTTGATGCAAAGTCTAGAGCATTCTTCCGTAGTAACATGATGCCAAATCAGACACATTGTGCTCTCTTATTTGCTTTTTATACCCACTGTTATACCGTCTGTTAAAAGAAGTATAGTGCTACGAGTGCCATGTAAGACAATGAAATTTTGTGCAAATAGTTCAACGATCGTAGCCCAAAAATTGTCGTGATCTAACAATTTTATCACTCACTCCTATATATGACAAAATTTAAAAGGTTGCGGGTGGTGGGTATATAAAATCAGCCTAGCCTAATATAACATTGCACAGTGGGTTAGAATCGAAAATATTTGGAAATAAATCCGTAACTTCTGATCGGTTGGTTGGATTAGCATGAAATTTGGCATAGACGTAGCCAATTTTTATTACACGTGATCGTGAAGCTCTAGACCTCATTTTTGAATTGATTTCTTTGGTTTTTCTTTATGTCACAGTTCTTGTTAAGAACAAATTTTACTGATCTTCCGTTATTTTCTACGGATATTATTGCCTTTAGATGGCGATGGCGATTATGATTAAAATGCATCAAAATATATTTGCAAATATTATAAGTTTATATGTTCAGCATAAATACTTTCCGAAGGTGTTTGTACAATAGAGTGTCCCGAGAATAGGGGTTTTCGAGATTTCGATGTAAGAACACCACTCAAACGATGCGTAAAAATTAGCTGAATATGGGAAAAATATTAATTTTTTTTTTTTTTTTAAATTGGTCTCCAGTTCCCTACCAGCGATTTTAAAATCATGGCTCCCATACATTTTGGTAAAAAAAGTTTAAATTTTTTAAACAAAATGGTTACCAAAAAATTCATATTGTTATGCTGGTTATCGAGGAAATATTTAAAAATTTTTTCCAGTGGGATTTTCGTTCGCTAGAAGACTTTTTAATGTATTTTGATGAACATTTTTTTTAAATCTGGAAAATTAGATATTATCAACAGTCCTACTGTAATGTAATTTTTTAAAATTTTATCCTTAAAATTAACAAAATTATAAAATTCTTATTTATTTTTTTAAGAAAAATATCGAATTTTTTTTTGGCAATTTATGGACCAAAATTTTTGCGAAAATTTTCTTAAATATTTTTTCTATAATTGGCTTAAAATTACGAATTTTTTGATTCCCATTTTAAGACTAAACTCAATATTATCAACGAAATGTAATAGACCCGTGACACTTAATCACTAGTAGGGAACTGAAGATCAATTACATTTTTTTATATTTTTCTCATATTCAGCTAATTTTTACGCATCGTTTGTCTACTTTTTAATGTCAAAATTTTTATTTTCTTCAATAACCTAA
Organism: Phormia regina; assembly: GCA_001735545.1. Classification (NCBI taxonomy): domain Eukaryota; kingdom Metazoa; phylum Arthropoda; class Insecta; order Diptera; family Calliphoridae; genus Phormia; species Phormia regina. Next base: position 14,858 of record MINK01188547.1, read on the forward strand.
AAATAACGGAATTAATAAAAAGTAGCACGACAAAAAATGCTACTGAAGTCCTAAAGAACCATTTTCAACAATAAAAAAAAGTTATATTTCGCAAAAAATAAGTTTTTGGCATATTACGTGTATACGCACCATTTACTCGCAATTAAAAATATTGCGATAAGAAAATTTTTCTGTATAAACAGTGAGTTATTACTAAATTTGTAAGTTAGTAACTCACGAAACATAATCGTGATTAGTGAAACTAATTGCAAATAAAACGTATAGCGTTGCCACTTCCTTTTACGTTCATACACGCAGAGAAAAAAATATGGTTCTGGTGACCATAAACTAAGAGCAACATACTATGATTGTAATATATGATTCCAGGTTACATAACCTTTTGGATTACCATAAAAATATTGCTCTTCAAATGTTTAATAAATGTTTTTATCATTTTAGTAATCCGAATCCGTTATTATAAAATATAGACAAATTTAATATCATATATATAATTCAGTTGGTTATCATATATATAAAAATAACATTCTTATCACTAGTAAATAATGCCCAAAGTTTATCATATTTTAGTACAATTATCCATTTATTTCATATATATAATCAATTTCATCAGCATATATTTAATCCAATTTTATCATAATATAGTGAAACTAATTTCATCATATATATAATCTCATCTTCATAATTATATACTTAGTACCAAATCATATGGTGACAATTCATCGTACAAATAAAAACAAACTTTAGTAATTAATATTGTGCATATATGAACTAAAATTGAGAATTATAAACTAACAAACTACTACTGGACTAAAAATAATTGGCTTTAATGGTTGTGGGAAGTTAAAACAAAAATTGGTAAAAATTAAAATAGAAGGTTATTAAGAACTGACTTTTTAAATTATAGAGAAATAACTAAATGTTTAATTTTTTCAATATATTATTTGATTTCATAAAAAAATGTTTTTTTTCTGCGTGTGGCATTATAGATGATAATAGTTTTATTTATCCCATCTGGCACGACAAATAAGCAAATATATTTCTTTGTCCAATTTGCGAATAAACAGTGAATTACTTACTTGCAAGTTATTTTTATTTGCAATAATCGCGCGTATAAACATAATATATATTTAGTCATAGTTATGAAAGAAAAAAGCTCTCTGGTTTATTATTCAAAATTATGTGAATAAAAGGAAATATCAACATGTTTGTCCCTAAATGTTAAATAACTTGTAGTCACACAAAAAAATATTATTTCTTTTCGTTATGGGTTAAAATTCCATAACAGGAAACAGACACTTTAAATGTCAAGCTTTATTGTCAATCAAAATTCAATCGTTCTTCAAAACATTTTTTTCTTTGATGCCAACACCAACACCATCATCATCATTATCATTATCATGATTCATGAATCATTTGGCGAAAATGCAGATATATTGTGTAAAATGAAATATAAATGTTTGTATGATTTGAAGTGTATCTGTGTTTGTACTCCTACTTATGTGTTTGTGAATGTGTTAGAACATGTCTTATTCATCATTATAAACGCAGTAGGAGATAAAAGAAGCAATAAATGTACAAGGATGTTTTCTAGCCATATATGGGTTATTGAACAATTGAAATGGGATTAGGAAAAGAGACGAATGGATTTTGTTGCAATTTTTATATTTAAAAGATTTTTAAATATTTTTTTTTTAGTTATAAAATGTTCCTTAAATGTATTAATAAGAAATATTTTTATATTCATTTACAAATTATTTTTCCCTGTGGAAAATTTGTGCCAATTGTATTAATAAACCGGTTCCTCAGTACCAGTTGAGTACCAATTGACAGCTAACTCGTCACCAAAGTTCCAATTGGGAACCAGTTGACACGGTTAACATGCTTCTTAAGCGCACAATTAGCCACTCGCGCGAAATACCAATCAGTGGCTGAGTGGTAAACGTTAAAGACTATAAAGCAACATGCATTAGATGAACATGGGTTCGATTCAGGGTGACACCAACATTAAGGGAAAATTATAAAATAAAAATAAATTTAATAAAAATAATTTAAAAAATGTTTAAAAAGTAAAAAATCTCCGAATTTTTATCAAACTTTTGTTATATTATTTGACACTGAACCTGTCCTCTAGGACCAGTACTGTGACCTATCCTGCGACCTGTCCCAAGGGGCCAGTTAGCGACCTCCAATGACAACCCCATGTGAAGGTGACAGGTTCTTCTCATATAAAGTTCCGAAACTGGAAACTGTCCCTAGTCACTAGACTAGTTTTAAACCGGTTCTCTTTACTCTAGGGTTATTATGTAATACCCCATATGTTTTTATACCAAACATTTATTAGAGACATATAGTATGATGGAACAAATGCCTTTAGTCTTTGTTATCATGACACTATAAATATTTTTGTGTAAAAGATTGAAAATAGAAAAAAATGAAAGAAAACTAAATGTCTGCACTTGCACTCATGATGGAATCATCAGGATTCATATGTGTTCTATGAACAAGAACCTACAATAAAAAAAATAACATAAAAATAGAAATCAATCAAACTGATTTCTATTTTTATGTTATTTTTTTTCCTCAATTTTTCTATATTTCTTCTATTGCAAATAGTGCCAGCATGATGATGGAATTGTGGTTTCTTTGAGTGACACTAGAAAGAAAGGAAAAATTGCAAAATAATAAAAAAAAAACTGAATGGAAAAAAGAAAATAAGAATAAACTTCAACACTATCACTCAATGTCACTCAGGATTTAATACACATAAAGACAGTTTTATGAGTACAAATAGATAAAAATGGAAAATTGAATATATGTTAGAAGGCAAAGTTAGAGTTAGACATAGAGAGATAGAGTAAAAGAGTAAGAGGTGATAGTTTTATATAAGGTTAAAGGTTGTTTATACAATTTTTTTCTAGTTTTACTTTAAATATTATATTTTTTTTCATAATATAAAAACCATAAATTTCACACAAAATCGGAAGTTACTTAAATCACTAATAACTTCACAAAAATACATAGAAATTTACACACATACATTTATATATATATTTAGTATATTTAAAACCTAACTGTATGTATGTACATGTGAATAGTAAACAAAAACGGAAACGGATGTACAATTCATAATATAAACAAACGTTAAAAATCCTAACGACAAACCACCATTATTCCATTTTATATATAAAACTAATATGACTAAAGTAAAACAAGTAAAAAAATAAATATATTAAAATGTTTATATTTTAGATTTTATTCATTTATCATAAATATATAACGGATGTGATTTATTTAACAGGGTTCAATTTTTAATAAAATACAAACCTATTGGAAAAAAATCAGCATTTTAATCAGTTTTCTATGTTTAGTAATAATAAATTTTATTATTTTTGATTTAAATATTAGTAGCGCAGAAATAAAAAAAATTATATTTGAATTTATTACGTTCTTTTGTGATTTATGAGTGTACATTGGTGAACAAATCATGTGAATTTATATCAATTATACGGGTAAAGAATGGGTTAATGCATACTTTGGTTAAGGGGGTTAATTATATAATATGTAAGTATATAAAGATGAGGTCTGATTGCAGTTAATGGAAAATAAGGTTATGTAACAAATATAAATAATTATTCTAGTTTCCAGAAGCCTGATCTTTTTGTTAACATCTGATTTTTTGCCAGAAAAATCTTTTTCAAAAACGTCAGAACTCGATAAAAAGAAAATTAGTTTTTTGTGTTAAAGATATAGAAAAAGAAGATTTATCTTCTTTAAATGTACATCATGTACATATCTGTTATGGTCACCGATAGAAAAGGGAATGTATTTCTATTAATTTTAAAGGCACTTCGGTTAGTCTGGTTTAGGAGTCTGGCTAATCTGCCAGATATTTGTGTCCAATAGTAAACAACTTGAGGTGACTACGGTAAACCAAAGCTTATTGACTGCTTAAAACAGCTCCCCAACAGGAAAACCAAAGGCAGAATATGCCTCAGTGCTTTAAAGCAAACAGCTCAAAAGCTGCTTGCAATAAGATCGACGAAAATCCCCTGTATCGGGGACTATCTGCTCAAAACCAACTAGAGTAGCAACAAACTAAACCTCTTCCCACCAGAGAAGGAAATGCAAACCAACTTTTGGTTTCCGGAATTAAGCCTCCAGTTCAAAAGGGTAACAATCGGTTCTAAAGGCACATTACACCTATTAGCAGAACATTTGTAAGACAAACCCCAGCCAAATTCATTACTCCGAAGGAACATTTGTAAGACAAACCCCAGCCAAATTCATTACCTCGAAGGAATTTTTTTCTTCACCCTTTAAAACTAACTTCTTTTATAATTCTTTTTCATTTGAAAATAAGTTTAATTAAAAATAAAGGTTGCATAATTCATCATAATTTTTTAATGAAAGTATAAAAAGTTCAGTAAACAACAAAAACAAAATCATATTGAATCTGTACCAATATCACTGTCATTTTCAGACTCTTGTTATTATAACATGCGTTTTTTAGTAGTTTCAATATATCTGGCATTAATGTTCGTATTTCAACTGGTGGAGTTTTCCTGAAACTGCACGCAGGGAAAAAAAACATGGTCCCACCATGATCACCACAACTATTCAGTGATTGTTCAGCCGTTTCTCTTTGATTTGCATAA
>MINK01188548.1:11961-22504 GCA_001735545.1 Phormia regina
TAACATCCTGTCCCATAATGTCGAACGATAAATTCGTTTCGACAATTTATATGGAAAACAATAAATAAATTTAAAATTTTGTTATTGTTTTTTAATACATTTTGTCGAACGTATACATATATTTCAGTTCTATTTTAATTTAAATTCATTTCTAAGTTAGATCTAGTTCAGTTCTAGTTTAATTCGAGTTTTACTTCAGTTCTATTTGAGTTCTACTTTTGTTCTAGTTTAGTTCTTGCTCGGTTGTAGTTCCGTTTTAATTTAATTCTGTTCTAGTTTAGCTCTCGTTCAATTCTAGTTAAGTTCTGGGCCAATTCTACTTAATTTTTAAATCAGCTTTGGCTATTTTTTTTTAGCTTTAGCCCCGTATTCTGAACTTTATGACTAATAACAAAACTAAAACTCTGAATCGGTTCTATTTCATATGTAGTTTTTTTATAATTCTTTTGTTCACTCCAAGTCATTTTCAGTTTTAGTTCAAGTTAATTAATTTCTGAACACTTCTAGATTAGTTATGAATCAATTGGAATATTTTTTAATAATATTAGTAAAATAATTAAATCTCTCGTTACGTAAACTGGAATCTGTTTAAATTCTATATACAATTTTTCTATAAACTCAAAATAGAATTAATTATATATCTTTACTTAAGCAAAGAAAAAACAATTCTAAAGAATAAATAAAATTTTCCTTCCGCATAATATTTTTGAAATATTGTTTATTATTTTTCCTTTTTCTTTTAATTGTTTTGTTGTTACTCTATTTACAGAGACATGTCTAAACTTACACCCCATGATGTGGTTGGTAATTGTCGTATAGCCTTTGATGCAGCTGAATCATTGGGTATACCACGTGTTATTGAGCCACGTGATATGAGTTTATTGGCCGTACCCGATAAATTGGCAGTTATGACGTATTTACATCAATTGCGTGCCCACTTTACGGGCAAACAACTACAAATTGAACAAATTGGTAAATTAATTGAAATGCATACAAAAATATCTATCAATAAAACAAATTAATAACATAACATTTTCATTTGTTTGTTTCTCTCTCACTCTCTAAAATTTTTTTTTAATTATTTTGTTTGTCTGTTTTGCTGGCTTGACTGCACTCCCTTCTTTAGGTCCCACATCAGACGAATCTAGCTATGTTATTGGCAATTATAAAACTGACAATTTATCATCACAAAATTTACTCAATTTATCACATTTGAAAGCACAACTCTTACATCAGAATTCTTTGGATGACGATATCTTTGGCCTCGATAGTAATAATAAAACACAACTATCGCCTACGGCTAAAAAAGATGTTAAGAATTTAATATTGTCCGGTTCAAAGAGTATACTGGGTAAAGTGTTGTCGCCCACTAAGGATAAGAATAGTATAAATGCTTCCCAGCATTCAAATTTAAGTAATTTGGCCATTACACCTGCATCGCCTTTGATAGAGGATAATAATGGTTCTCTGGAACAACATGATGATAAGGAAAAATTAAATTCTTCAAATCAGGAAAATATATCCTCAAATGCACAACAACCATTAAAAGAACCCTCATCGCCTACAGCTTTAGATCCAAATACCACAAATGTAAGTGAAATTAGGAAAATTATTATTTCATTTTTAAATTGAGTTGAGTTGTTTAATACATTTTTACAGCTTAGCAAATATTTCTTTATTAATTTCATTATTATTTTTAGCTTTTGTTTGGCTTTAATTTGTTTTTGTTTTTTTATATATTTATTTTTATTTGTTGGCGCTTAATTTTTGTAGAAAATTTTATCACGTCATAAAGAACAAAGTGAAAAGGCTCGTATCATGATGGAGAAATTAAGAATTTCTCAAAATGATAAAAATATTCATGATGTAAGTAAAATTTTCATTAACAATCATTATTTCATTTAGTTAGAATTTTTTAATTTTTTTTTAATTAAGTTTTGTTTTTAAAAAGCTTTTGTTTTTTAAATAAAAAAATATGTTTAATTTAATTAATAAATAATAAACCATTAAAACAAAAATATTTGAAAAAATCTCCACAAAGTTAAATAATGTTAACAAAGATAACAGATGTTAAAACATAATTCCACTTTCTTGAAACCTTAAATTGAAAGTGAAAAGTTTTCCTTGAAACAATTTGACTTTTTTTATTTATTCTTTGTTAATAAAATTATTTTCTATATACATTTATTAGGAGGAACGTCAACAGCGCTTACGTGAACAAGCCAGACGTTTAATACTCGAAACACGCAACAAATCCTCTAATAATAGTAGTTTGGAAAGTCCAACATCGCCCACAAAACCAAAACGCTACAATTTCACCTCAGAACGCACGATTTCACCGATCAACAATACCCTAGAGTTAGAAGAGAATAATGGTGGTACAACATCGCCCAAACAACAACTTTCGCCAACAAAGAGAATAACACCACCACGTGATAATGACAGCAGTAGTAATAATCTAAATAAATTAAGTCCTAGTCATAGATTAAGTTTAACAAATGGTGGCAGTACTTTACAATCTTTCAACAATGTTATGGATAGAATAGCAACACCAAAGAGCGAAAATATGGTAAGTGATGACAACATTTTATTAAGATAAAACAGTTATTTACGTTTAAATTTTTAGGGTGAAAAACTCTCTTACATACAATCTGAATTGGAGGCTCTGGAACGTGAACAGGTGGCAGTGGATCAAAAGGCCAATAGTTTGGAGAAGAAATTAAGAGCTGTTATGGGCGGCAAACCAAGTAATAATAGATCTAAACCAAATTCATTTATTAGATTAATACGTAATAGTATTGGTGGTGGTGAAACAATACGCATTAAATTATTAGATATAGAAAATGGTGAATTATCTTTATCACCTACGGGTAGTATTGAATCATCATCAGCTTCCTCTTCATCTTCAATTTCAAGCGATGATGATGGTGGTGTTGTTGATGATAATAAATATCATCAACAGGCCAGTAATACAAGACGTTTGCGTAAACGTCAACATCCCCATATTAAAAGACAACGTTCAAAATCATGTGTTGTTGAGTTGCATCAACAAAATAAAGATTCCTCATCAGCAATCTCGACAAACAATCATTTACATCAACATAATAATAATAGTAATTGTAAAAATAATAATCATAATATTAATAATAATATAAATAATCATAATAATACAACAATTATTACAACTACTACCTCAACACAACCCTATAGTATATTATCCTCAGCTTCGTCCAATCATTCCTCCTGTGATAATTTTAAAATATGTAGTGATGAGGAAGAGACAGATAAAGTAGTCAGAAGACGTCATAGAAGACGTTCTACATCTCAAAGAAGATCAAGAAGTAGAAGCAAATGTGGTGGCGGTAAATGTTTTAATAAAGAAATATTTACAAAACTTTCAGTTCTGTTCAGCTTTGCTTAATGTAGCAATTTAAAAAAAAAAACTAAACTTAAAAAAATTAAACGAAATTAAAAACAAATCTAAATCCAGCAAGCTTAAAGCCTGCACTAATTTTAATCTCTTAATAATAACAATAATTAAACAAAATATACAATTTGTTCAGCTTTCTGCTGCAGCCTTTAGTAGTGTCCTTAAAAAAACAAGACAATCAAGCAAACCATAACATAATTTTATTTCGTTAAATCAACTCATTAAAACCATTTAAATGTGTGTAAATTAACTGCGTTCTTTTATTTTAGTTTATTTCTGTTAACTCTGTAATAAATATAAAACCACTAATGTCATCTTAAATTAATGTTTTTTAACATGCCTTTAAACTGCTTTAGTTGTTGATGAATTTTATTTATTCTTTCTTGGAAAAATAAATTTAAATATTAAAACTAATATTTGATTTGTTTTTATTACTCAATTTAATAGTTACCGAAGAAACGGAGGAGCAATTATTATCGCAATGGTTTACTTTGGTTAATAAGAAAAATGCTTTAATACGCCGGCAAATGCAATTGAATTTACAGTAAGTTTTTGATTTTTTTTTTTAATTAGTAAAGCAGCTTAAGTCGTTTTGTGGTAAATAAAAAAAAAAGAACTCAAAGTTTTATATTATGAAGAAAACAATTTGGAAAAAATAATGTATATGAAGATAATGAAGGTGTTTAACAATTCTTTAAAAGATTTTTTGACTTAAGCTATTTTATTGTTTTGCTGAATATTTTTTATTATTATTTTACCTAATTTCCGTTTGTTATTATTTTAGTGAAAAAGAATGTGAATTGGAACATAAATATAATCTTCTAAAGGAGGAGTTACGTGCTGCTCAATCTGTAGAAGATTGGCGCAAAACCGAAGCTCAACGTGAAAAGGAGCGTGTGCTTTTGGAAAAATTGGTGGCAATTGTAGATAAACGTAATGAATTGGTGCAGTGTTTACACAATGAGGAGCAAGCGTAAGTTTATTTTTAGAAATTAAAAGTTTTTAAATAAAAAAAGAAATTATTCGACATTTTTTAAAAATTCATTGGTTTTAGAACAAATGTAATAAGAACTAAACAGGTCTTAAAAATCATTGATTAATAGCCTGTTTCTCTATGTAGTGCGAAAGATTTCTTTCGCCTTCTAAGTGAAAGAAAACTGATTGGGATTTCTCTTTCGACAATGAGTCGAAAGAAAACGTAAGGTTTTTCATATCAAATTGAGTTTCTGTATTTCGAACGATAAGAACAAAAGTGTCGAAATCAGTCACTTGCTATTTCGCTTTCGACTGGTTGAATTTTTTTAAAGAAAATTATGAAAAATGCTCACAAGGACAATGTAAATGTTCCTTAATCATGTTTATTATTCATTTTGATGTATTTAGTATCCCTAAATGACAATTTTGTGTCTTAAAACAATAATAAAAAAATAAAAAAAAAATATTTTTTAATTGTTTTAAAATTTATTGTTTGTTTATTTACTTTGTTCTATATACGTTGAAACACTTTAGTAGGACTTTTAATATTTTTACGAAAAAAAGTTACTCTGAAAGAAAAATAAAACAAAAACAATACGAACAATGCGAACGAAAGCGTAGGAAATACAGAAACCCAAATTGATTCGTATTCGTTCGACACAGAGAAACAGGCTATAAATGACTAGTTCTAGAAATGATCCATACAATGAGTAGGGGCTAGATAACACTTCTACAGAACTAGTTCTGGGAAGTAGATTGAGTACAAAAAAGTAGAACGAGTACAATTTGTTTTTTTAGTTCGGATTTAGATGTAGAACTGATACACTTTTTCCTGGTTGATTTTAATTTTGGAATCTTCAACAATATCCTTAGAAGTAACCAATTACAGTACTCTCTTAATAGAACCTTTTTAGTTTTTAAAGAAGTTAGTTTAACCCTCCGTCATGCACATGTAACTGGCCAGATATTTTATGAATTTAACTGTGATTTAAATATATTTCTAATTTGGCAAGGGGTTTGAGGCCAAACAGATCGCAATCATGTCAACGATCAGGCTCGACACAATAGTTGCGTGGACCGGAAAAGGATATGGCCATGCGACCGTTTTAGGGTCACTCGATGACATCCCCAGCAATATTGATTATTGCACTTCTATACCCTTTCTTAACAGAGGCTTCTTGGCATCGACCTCTGCTGATCCTGTACTAAGGGACAGTTCTGTAGAGGTCTATACTGATGGATCCAAACCTGTTGATGCGGTGGGATGGGGGTGGGTGTCTTCATTCCCAAATAAAGGAAAGGTATTTCCTTCAAACTGCCGGATCACTGTACCCTTCTTCAAGCAGAGATCTCGGCCATAAAAAGAGCGGTAAACTGGTATTCGGCGAGGATATCCAAATCTGTACGAACATTCAAGCTGCGATTAAATCGCTCTCGGTTGTCTTTTCGACATCCAGGCTGCTACATGAATGCCGGACAACTCTAAATGAGATGGCGTGATATTCAAAACTGCAGCTAGTCTGGGTTAAGGTCACTCAAATACCCCGGGCAATATTACTGCGGACGAATTGGCCAAAATGGGATTGCTCCTTAGATATGGAGAAGTAGATCAATTGGTCGGCGTTCCGCTCCCCTCACATGATTCCTCTAGGGTATCACAACGGGATCAATCTGGACCCATGTTAGCTGTCTCGAAACTATTCGGACAGCTGCCCAACCTAACGTAACCTAAGGGGTTTGAGTCTCCAGGTACCCTCTACTAATATTGTTAAGTATCGTTTTATTAACCCATATCGTCCAAAGGATTTTTTTTTCGATTAATTTTATAAAACTTGGTTTTTCTTTACCCCTATTATAAAAGGGGTGATTGAAGTGGGCAAGAACTTATATTTTTTATTTGTAGCTAACCCCTTACACTATATAATCATTTAAAAAAATTAGTTCCTAGTCTTACCAAAAATGAGTAAAAAATTTACAAAAAAGCATTAAATTTACTGTTCGAAAAATCGAACATTGGGACGATATAGGTTAAAAAAAATACACATTAAAAATTAACAAACAAAATTTATGTGGATTTTTTCATCCATACATCTTATACGTAGCGTATGTATCTGGTCAGATACACACACATTTCGTATGAAGAGTAATGTATTTTATTGGTATTTTTTATTTGAACAACATTCACATGATTACTTTATAACTACAAAATTTAATTGAAATAAACTTTATAACAACTAAACATAGTGTATCTGGCCAGATACATGTGCTAGGTACGTGACTATCGGAACATGTGCATGACGGAGGGTTAAATAAAATTAAAAAAAACAATTATTAAAAAAGTGTCCTTTAGAAAATGGTTGGATTAGAATAATTTCTTTTTTTTTTTACCTAAACATTAAAACGATATATATTTTTCTAATATTATCACATAAATAATTGTTTATTGTTATTTTCAGTATTGAAGATGATCATGAAATTGCCCGCAATTTGGAACAAGTTAATATTAGTGGCAATAATGAAAAATGTGTTATTTCTTAAACAACAGCAGAATTCTTAAAAAAAAAAAACAAATCGAATAAATCTAAACAAAAAACTACAACAGGAAAAATCCAAAAAAAGGAATTCAAGAGACTTCCATGACTGTGGAACAACAACCAACATCAACAACCGCATCAATTTATTTATTTTTTAAACAAATGACAAAAACGGCGTTTAAATATTAAAAACAAAATTATCTTTTAAGTTTCTGTCTTTTTTTTGTTTTAAGAAAAAAAAAAACAAAACGAATAACTAAGCGTGCAAACAAAATGTTCACAGATTTCAAAATGAAATGAAAATCTTTATGTGTCTAGCTTTATATATTTTATAAAATATATATAATATATATTTAATTAATCCATATAATAAAATTTAAAAAAGAAAACCATCATATATTATATACTTAAAAAAATAAAAAAATGAAAATTATTTACGACTCTAAAACAAAAAAAGTATAACGATTTATAAAACACACAATAAAATAAAAACCAACAAGGATTTGATTAAAAAACCAAAAGAACAATATTTTGAAAATCTAATGAAAATTATAATGAAACTATTTTGAACATAAAAAACCTCTATAAAAGTAACAAAAGAATTACAAAAAGAAATATTTTTCGGTAAAAAGTTTCGGAAATCTAAAAAAAAAACAAAGTTAAAATAAATGAAAGAATTTCAAACATATATATATTTAAAAACATACGTCCGTTAGCTATTTAAGTCTTGAAAGAAACAAATCTAAAAAAAAAAAACAAAACCACAGATACTTATACTATATATCCTGATGAAATATTTCCAATACTTAATTTTCTAATTTTTTCTATTTCTCTAACAGTTTAAAGAATTTGTGCCATTTTTTAATTTTGTTTTATTTTCTCTGCTGCGCTCAACAGATACTCACTTTTAAATCCTTTTCAGTTTTTTATTTTTTACCTTATTTTTTTTTATAAAATGACCAGAAAAATATTTAAAGTTTTGTATATTTATGTTTTTTTTTATATAATTTGCTTCTCACCAAATATTTTTTTTATGTTTTGTAAAGAAAAATTATAAACAAAAATAATTATATTTAAGTTTAAGTTTTAGTTGTATTTAAAATAAAAAGAAGAAGAAGAAAAAAGTAATAACCAGCAACATCTAACTAAGTGTGATCCTATTTATAATAATTCGTGTTTATATAACAAAAAAATTTAATTTATTTAACTGATTTTATTTGGTACCTTTATATTTAATTTATTATTAATTCTTAGTTAAGTTGTGTATATTTTTTTTTTATATTTTAATTTTTATTTTGTGTATAAAATGAATTCTCTCGTTTGTAATGTAATTTATTTACATTTATATTTTGCTTGTATATTATTTTTATATTATTATTATTATTAATTTTTTAGTTATTATTCCTTAAAGAAAATGAATTATAAAAAAGTATAAAAAATAAAACATAATTTTAGCGTTTCTTAGCTATGGTATAACTTAATAAAACAAACAAACAAACAAAAAACTCTATAAAAAAACAAACTTTATTTCGTATTAATTAAAGCAAGAAAGATTATAACAAAATTATCTCTGATATAAAATAAAAAAGAAATTGAAATAAAACAGAACTTATATTTATCAAATGATAATAAAGAAAAGAATTTGTATGGTGTTTAATTGAAAAGGATAAGTAATCAATGTGACTCAATAAATAAATAATTAGACATTAATGTTAATGCCTTAAAGTAGATATAATTTTTAAAATTAAGGCGATTTCTTTGAATATTTCGAAAAAGTTTGTTGCAGCTCTTTCATTGCTGAAAAGAGTTAAATGTAACAAGAGATTTAAATTCTTGCTATCGCTATCATGTAGACTTTAAAAGATCAATTAGGGAATTGATTTATTTCTTAAATATAAAGATTTTAATTGTGAATCATGTGACAATCACTCTAGGCTGAAATTTATTTGAGGATTACTTGGGTAGTTTCGCAAACATTATGAAGAAAAATAAATATACCCAGGAAAAATTTCGTAACTTGTTCTAAAATCATTAGTTATACAACTGGTGCAAACNNTTCTTTGATAACATCAGTAGAACTAGTGATGTTACAACTAATTCTGGCACTAATGAAATGGAACTGTTTAGTGTTTCTATAAACTTCTTTTGTGAACTAGTTCTTCAGAACTAATTCTCCACTATTTCTACATCACTTTTGTGATTCATTCGGTTCCCTATTGGCTTCATAGAACTTCAAAAAAAAAAAAAAAACTTGAATGAATGATGAATTTTAGCAAAACCTTAATTCAAAAAAATAAAAAAAAAAAAAATATTCAAGCATATATTGCGTATTAGCGGAGATAAAAAGAACTATTAAAAATGATATAAGCCAACAATTTCGCAAACTCAAATATCTGGATTTGTTCCCATTTCAAAACGAAAATGATGTAATTAAATTTGAAACTGAAATGACAGAGGATTCGTATAAAGACGCAGTAAGTTTTGTCGTCTAATATTTTCAGTATTATATTGTGTATATTACTTAAAGGTAATGACGTTTAAATCGCTTTTAAATTCCGGAGGTATCAGAAAAAAATCTTTCGAGAATTTTTTCCGTAGACATCATTTTAAATCATAATATGGATGGAGTTCATGAAAAAAAAACTTCTTAATTATTCAAAAATATTTAATTCCCTTTATGGTAACAATAAACTCCAATAACATAATTCGAAGTAAACAAATTTTTGATTAAATTTTCAGATGCTGTTTCTAATTCATCATACACAAAAGATGAGGTTTTAATTGATTGCCGTCTAGCCGTAAAATCTATGAAAAACAAATACTTTAAACTTGTGTGCTCACAAAAAAGGAGCCTTAAACATTTGAGGTTAATATTTAAATTTTGGCTTTTCTTGATTTATAACTTAAGGTTTTGTTTTAGCTTATTTACGACTGAATTTTTAATTTTTTTATAACTTAATTAAACTGAATTGTGAATTTACTTATCAAAATAAAACTAATGTACCAAAAATTACAGTACAAACAAAAATCATTAATTACCAAACTGGTTTTGGAAAAGTTTCTATGAATGAATTGCAATTCTGAAACGCTTCCTTAGAATTGGTTCTCAATATAACAATTTCAACAAAAATCATTGATTATAGAATAGGTTCTACAACTACACATAAGAAGGATTTTACTATTCTCTAACGTTTCTATCCAACTGGTTCTAGAAACATTCCAAAGAAGCGTTTTCCTCCTCCCTAAACCTTCTATAGAACTAGTTCTGAGAGTGACGATATTGAACAAAAATCATTGATTATAAAACTAGTTCTAGAACCGTTCCATAGAATGGATACGGGCTAAGTAACATTTCCAAAGAACTAGTTCTGGAGGTGACAGTTTCAAACAAAAATCATTGGTCGCAACGCCAAATTAGATCAACTGGAACTACACTGGTGCATATTCCTATAAACGCACTTAATTTTTTTCTGTATTTTTGTTATATTTTAAATTTAACTATTTTAATGAGAGACAACTTAACGGTACTTTTTAAAAGTAAACAATTTTTTTCCTTATTTTTGTTGTTTGCCTTAATTATGCGATCAAATGTTCTTGGTGCTAT
>MINK01188549.1:358-19359 GCA_001735545.1 Phormia regina
AATAATTATTTGTCAAATAAACCGATTAATATGAAACCCCGATTAATTGGATACCCTAACGTAAATTAGATCTTTCTGAATTTTTTGATTAATATATTTATTTTTGTAAAACAAAATTTAATAATTCCACAAAAATGAGTATCGATGTATATTATTTATTAAAGATATAAAAATAAACTACTTAAATATCCGATTCCGAGGTATGGAAAAGTCCTAAATCCCATGAAATTATAAAATTTCCAAAATCTCTAAATATTTATATTCATTTAAACAGGGAAGCGTTTGGAATAATAATCACAACTTTTTAAAAAGTGATTTATAGTTTTAAAACTACACTAAGGAGATCAAAATTTTTAATACTAACATAACAATTTATATTTTGAAAAAGTTATTAAAGAGTTTTGTAAATGAGAACATTTTTAAATTTGTTGCAATTTTATTCCACATGCTAGATGAAAGGTTTGTGACCATAAGAATAAAATTTGCTTTACCGACTTTCTAATTCAAAAATTCTTTCATACGAATGTAAAAAAAAAATACCAGATTTATTTAAAAAAGAGTTAAAATGTAACTCATATTTTCAATTTTTAATCGGAATCAGCAGATTTAAAAGCATTTTAGTTTAAATATACCAATGCGTTTCCGCGAACTTGTAAAAGTATTTTTATCCACATTCACAGTAACGATATTTCGCGTTCCCAGAGAATGATATAAGATATGCAAAAAAGTTTCTTAATATCGCAATTATTCATGTAACTTTTTATCTTTTAAACTGTTTTTTATATTAAGGTACAGATTTATGTATATAAATATTGGGTGCCCAGGGTGTTGTAAAAAGAGTTTGTACGAAAAAAGAGTTCAACTATATATAATCAAAATGCTGTTGGGTCGTTGAAAATTCTTTTGGACATCTAAAAGCACGATTTCGAAGAATTGGAAAATGTTTAGATAACTCCATAAGAAATTTTAATATAATTAACAAACGTTGCTGTATTTTACACATTTTTTTTAAAGTGGATACAAGTACAAAATCAAATAAGTCACAACAAATCGCAGCCTAACGCTCCCGTCATTCTTCAAATTTTTCAGCCGTCATTTCTCAAGTTTTTCAGGAAAATCAAGTTCTCTTAAAAGTCCCGAAGCATTACTGCAAAAGAACAAATCAAGGTTTTTTCCAAATTAGCACAAAAATCTTTTTGTCTATTTCGAAAATATGAGACTTTTGTGTTTTTATTAAAAAAAATCCATTGTTTTAAACTTGATGTGAGAAGTTAGCCTTTGATTTTGAGAGACCTAAATCTCGAAAAAGTTCATTTAAATCAGATTGTGTTAGAAAATAAAGATTCCTTGATGGATTTCTAGTTAATGAAGTAACATGTAAAAGTATAACTGGATTGAGTTTGTAGAGAAAGAACTTCATCATGTACCATTTCCTCATTGTTGTTTCGAATAACTGGTTGCGGGGAGATAAAGTTGTGGGGCATATTATTATATTCTTAGTTTTCAGTTTCATGTGGTTCACACCAAATCATTGGTGTTATAAATGGCAAGCTCTTATGATTTCCATAAAGCCATTCTCTTAAAGTTCTTGAGCAGTTATTACAACATATTTTTGGCAAACAACATACATTTCTTTCAAAGCCAAAGTAAACTTTATAAGCATTTCTAACCAACAAAGTTATTGTGTGCGATTTGATTTCCAAGGTTTTTGCAAGTGTTTGACATTTTGTAATCCAAAATAAAATTATATATAAAATCATTAAAAGAAGTGTTAAAAAATTAATGAGTTTGACACTCGACCTTATCAAAAAACGGAAAATAGATTCGTGTTGAGCACATCAAAATCGATATATCCACATGCCAACTATTCTTCTATGGTGGAGGATTTTTTGTCCACCAGTGTAATCATTCGAATAGCCAATTTACTGCTTCAAGCCAAGTTAACACTGAAACTCTATCAGTTATGTTAAAATAACCCAACAATATAATAAGAGAGAGGAAATTAATTAAGAGTTTTATTAAAGTATTCAAAGAGTTTACAAATATATTAAATAATTAAAAGAGAATATGATAATTCTGGCTAGTTGAAGAAGTGAGCACCCAACTCAGTTGTTGGCTGTTTGCTTGGGTTTATGCATCAACGGTATGGCCGCAACAACTTGCTACGGCTAATGTTAGTCTATCTTTTAACGTCGCCACTTACGGTTTGAAATAATAACGATTTAAAAGTCGGTCGGATGAAAAATAACAATAAATTGTGTAAGAAAACGATAAAACGTTGATGGTATATGCGTGTGTATGGGTGAACTAGTGGTGGTTCTTTAGAACAAAGTGAGTGTGTGTAATGAATGAAAGAATTAAAAGTCAATTTTATAGTGTTTATTGCAAAGCCAAATAGAAATATAAAATCAAATATAGGTAGTGGTTGCTAGAATGAGTGTGTACGAACAACAATAAAACATATGAAAATATTAACGTGAACATGTGTTTGTTACCAATTGGTAGTGTATAAGCACGTCAATGGTAGCAGCATAATATTACGAAATTAAAGAAAACAAAATTAAAAAAATAATAATAAAAATGGTTGAAATATTTGTTAGCACAACATAATGTTAAAGTAAACTTATTTGAACGTGTACTTTATGTATCATATTTGTTTATGTTTTGTTTGTTTAGTGGAAAAAAGAAGAAGCTACAATAAAACTGGGCTTAAACAAAAGTGTAAAAAATGAAAAGAAAATGACAAATAATGTAACGTCATTAAAAAGAGAGTTAGTTCTTCTGCTTATTGCTTTTGTGTTCGTAAGTTTTTATGTGTGTTTGTTAACGTAAAAATGATCAAGGGCAGGGTTGGAAAAGTGTGTTAGGAAAGGTGCTATTGATCATGGGGTAACAATAAAACAAACTTGTTGTTTTGTAAACAAAAATGTGTGTTTTTTTTTTGGTAACAACAAATAATATATACGATTACATGTATTTTGTTGTTGTATGAGTTAGGTTTTTTATAACCGACTTAGTTTTTTGAAAATTAGTTTCGTCTCTTGTTATTCTTTGCCAATGATTACTAAAATATCAAGTTTATTATATGATATATTTTAAAATAATTTGATATGAACTGACATCTTTTAAAAAGCATATGATTTTTATGAAATAATTGCAATATAGGAATTATGTTATAACATGAATGTTAATTGTTTGATAGATTAACAAAATGAAACAGTTTGTTTTAGACAATCAGTTGATGTGGGTTCAAAAAGTTGACTTTAGAAATAAGTTTTTACGAAAATTTTCTTAATTTTTAATGAGTTCCACAGATCCAGAATATTAAAACTATGCATTTATAAACCATGTTAAAACATAGCAAAGTATCACTTTATTTTGACGCAAAAAATCCACGACTAACCCAACACATATTTATACCTCTAACACCATATGCAAATAATGAAGAAACTTCTTTTGACCATTAATTTAAACAATATAAAACGACAAATATATGGATATCGAAAAAGTTAACCATAATGCATTTGGAAGACAATTATTGTGCAGGAACACACATCAAACTATACGTGAAATTATTGCGAAACAAATTATTTAAAACATTTCTAAAATTTATCTTCAGAAACCATAGAAAAATCAATGGTCACATACATTTTGATAAAAAATAGTTTTAAATCATGGTCTTTACAAACTATTTCGATGAACAAGTTTTTTGAAAAATGATCTATTTTTCAAAGATATGAAGTTTCAAAAGCCTAAGTCGATTGTCAAAAATATAAGTAACACATTTCATTAAAAATAAAAACAATTGTAGTACGTCCGACTTTCGAGTATTTTTATACCCTACACTAGCATAGGTGGTTGGGGTATTATGTGTTTGTGTAAATATTGTAACAAAGAAAAAGAAAGAAAATATTTTCGACCTTAAAGTATACCATTTGACTCAGAATCACTTTCTGGGCAATTTAAAGATGTCCGTCCGTCTGGTTGGCTGGCTGTCTATGTAAAGCTTGTGAGCAAAGTACATATCGCAATTTTAGAGATTATTTAATGCAATTTGGTACATATGATTTTTTTGCTTATGATCATGATCGGCCCTAGGTGAAACCCCTATACAAATGTTCTCCCAGAATAGAGTTTTAACACTCAAAATTACCTTAAAAATCGAATTATATTAATGAATTTAACACAAATAAGTTTTATATAAGCCGTGTGCCAAATTTCATGAAAATCGGACCATAATTTATCATAGTTCCCATATAAACCTCCCTTTCGAAAATCACTTTAACGTGCATAAATTCCATCAAAATGTTACTATTAATTTCATATTCGACACATATAACATCTATGTAACTATAAATAACAGTGCAATATTTCATGAAGATCGGTTCATAATTGACAATAGCTCCTATATAAAACCCAATTTCGGGAATCACCAAAAGTGCATAAATACCTGTGTTTTATACTTAAAACAAGTATAGGTCCATAATTGGTTCCTTTCCGATTTTTGGTACACATAGGCAATGGAGTAGGATCGGGTTTGACTGTCTAAACATTTTTCTCTCGTTTTTTTTTTCAATTGAGTTTTTTAAGCCTATAATTCGATTATAATAATGTAATTTTTCCCATCAGGCACAATTTGTGTATAAACAGTGAATTATTTATTTGCAATAATCGCGCGTATTAACTAGTCCTCTTCACGTAACATAAAATATTGAATACTAACATCATGTTACCCAGCAGGAAAATATGTGCTTCCTACCAACTGTCCTTTTTTAATGCCTCCGAACAAATTTTCAACACATTCCATTGTGCCTTCTGTAATAATTACCTAAATAATGCAACGACTTCCTTAAAAAGAAATCCCGTACTAATTCTTGTTTCCATTTCGTTAGATGCGAAATAGAAGGTGTCACTCACCTACTAACTTTCTCATTACAAACAGAAAAAATTGTAGTTACGAGACTTACAACGCTCAAACTCATTTAGTCTTGTGTCGATAAAGAAGGAAGTCCACATTATTTTTTAATATATATCATACTCTTTTTAATAGCATTCAAAATATAAAAGAGCATATTTGTTTATTTAAGAGTCCTTGGCTTTTCGCTTCTTTTTGGAAGGGAGAAGGGAAGGCCTTGCCTCCAATGACACGCCGTGTAAAAAAGAAATAGTGTTACAATGCGAGTGGCAGGCCTTATAGATCCTAAATAAGGCATTTTAAATGTAACTTTAGCCCTTCTATTTCCGATTGGATAATGATAAATGTAAATCATTCAATTTGATGTTAATTTTTAATGTTAATTTTTTCAATATTTAAACACGGTTGTTAAAGCAAATGTTAAAAGAACCATGTTTAAACACCGAATAATATTAATATTAACATCAAATTGAACGATTTACATTTATCATTAACATGATATAATGTGTTGATGTTAAATATTTTATGTTACGTGAAGACGACTAGTACGTAATATATGTCATTAGTCTATGTCCGTGATTTTCATTTTCTGAAGATCAATTAAATTTCTGTTTATATTTTTCTCATATTGAACTATCTTTTTATTTATATTATTTATCCTTTCATAGTTTCGAAATAAAAAAAAATTGTAGTAGTTTGAAAAACGCAATTTTTTGTATACTTTTAACACAAATTTCCTTAACAACCACACAAAAAGTTCCATCCCTGATCAAGAGTATTAAAACGTATTTTTCAAGCATAGACTACGTTTTGAATGTCGGTTTTATTTAGCTGGCTAACTGACTTGTTTTCAAAGTAGTTGTTAAATAAAAAGAGAATATATAAAAAAAAAAAACAAACTAAAAAAATAATACAATCAAATAACAACAATCATTTCTACCTTAGTGATTTTTTCGGGGCGTTGTCATTTAGACGTTATTTTGTTTTTTGGATACAAGTTAAATAAAGTTTTTAAAAAAAACCTCAATAATATAAGAAAATAAATATTCTATTTCAGATTAAACAAAAAAAATAATAAAGTATTGAAATACAAAAATAAATATTGCTAAATATTAGTAATCTACGAAATAAATTGCTGAAATTGTGTGTTACCAAATACCAAATGAAAACAAATCAAATTTCCCGATAAGATAAAAATAGTGACAAATCCCTCGCAAAGTTACTCACACACAACAAATTGTTTTAATAAAAAAAAACAAAAATACAAAATCAACGGTAAATATTACACTGCCATGAATGCATTTGTACATGTGTGTGTGTGTAAAAGATAATTATTAATTGGAGCATAATAACAAAATAAACAATTTAGAAATAACAACAGTTTTTGCATTCTCTTTACTCTATTTACAACACATAACCTTTGATTACAATTCGTCTGTAAATAAATAGCAGTCATTATTTTCGCCGTCGCTGCTGCTGGCTTTATTGTAATTGTTTATTTTTGTTGTATTTGCAGTGAAAACACCTGTAATTAAACGTAAGTTATACACTGACTGCGTATTCACTTTCTGTTCAGTTTCTTATCGCTTTCATTAACTGATTTTGTTTTTATTTTTGTAATTCTTTTTTTTTTAATTTATTCGTTTAAAATAATATTTTACCCATGGATGAGTAAAATAGTACGTCTATTCCCATGCATAAACTTAAAGAAATCATACACACAAACTTACGAATAGAATACAAACGTTGAATATTTATGAATTTTATATTGTTAAGCATTTTATCACGGAATCTAAATTGCATTGTAAAAGTGATTCATACTTATTAAGACTTGTTACTATATGTAGACAGACACTTCTTTAGCCATAAACTTATATAAAGGTGACCATATTTGTAATTAATTAATTTTTTTTCTTTGTTTGAAATGATTTAGGCAGCAACGCAGAATCAAAAAGTATGATTATTTTCAGCCGCATTCGCAAAAACATGTATGATAAAGGTTAACTAATTTTTTGTGATTTCAAGTAGTTTCATGCTTCTTATATTAAAATTGAAACAATAAATAAATAAAAATGTCACAGTTGTTTAGTTTTCCAATTTTTTTATCTAAACAGAAGAGTATGTCTTCGTCGCAATTGTGGATAAACTAACGGCAAATTCAACGCAAATACAATAAAAATACGGTCGCAATATTTTCTTATGAATCAATTGTATTCCTAGCATATGAAGGATTTGTATTCAAACGGATAAGTTTATTCAATCCATATACTGTGTTTCCATTGCCATAAATATTTATAAACAATAACAGGCAATTAGTACCACGATTAATTTTTTGAATAAAGTTATTTTAAAATCTGAAAACGTTTGATAAGTTTTAAAATCAGTCAAGTTATTTATGTTATTATAACGAATCTCTGAAACCCCGTCTAGCAGTTCGTTAGTATTACCTCTAATTTGATTTTTGCATATCGAATATAAGTCCTAACACTTTATTTCTTAATATTTCTTAACATGAATTTATTCCATGAACATTATTAAGAACTAGTGCACCGGGTTAACGATTTGGTACCCCTTTTGATGCCATACAGGGATGATAATGAGATTTTGGGCATTGTACTAAATTTAATAAAAAAAAAACTTTTGGAATATTAATTGTTATAAAAAGTAATAAAAAAAACTACAGATTTGTGATCAAACTACCTGTGGGAACTTTCAAGTTTTAAATGAAAAATTGTACGAAAAGTTACGAATTTTTAAAAAAGACTAAAGGTCTGTCCCACGATATCGAACGAAAAATTCGATAGGCAAAATGTATGGGAAACAATAATAACATTTTAAATTAATTTGCTGTTTTCAATATAAATTGTTGTAACCAATTTTTCGTTCGACATCGTAAGTGTTCGTAAGTGCTTTTTATGCTGAATAATAGAATTGAAAATCGTAATTTCTAAAAGGAATCCAAATTTCCTTAAAAAATTAAAGCATTCAGGCGTGAGATTGTCTAAAAGTTTATGCATAAATTTAGCTGAATTTTAAACAAATTTTATTAATTTTAAAATGATTTTTAAAAAATCCTAATTTTACATAATAAATAAATAATAAATAAAAATAATTTCAAATTACTAAAGGACAAGTTTTTACAATTGTACTAAATTAATCACTGGAGTTCTGGTGTACTTTTGAAGTTCGAATAGTACTGGAAAAAGTACAAGTGCACTAAATATATCATCCCTGATGCCATAGTATATGTTAGCTTCATTATATGGGGCTTCTACTCTCCCTCGACCTATTCTCTCTATTATTACAACTTTAAATAAAATACTATTTTAGATATGAAAACCCCTATCCGTCCTTTTTTATTTTTCTCCAATTCAATATAATGAGAAAGTAGTTTCTACAAAATTGTAGGTCTTTCCTCACAATAGTTATATCTATTAAGAATAGGGATTTGCATTTCGGGATTTATTGCCATAAATACAATATTTAGAATAAAATCATCACAGCAATATTTTTATTATTTTAGATAAAATTATGAAACAAAAACGAATTGTTAATTTTTTGTCACTTATAATATAAAATTTATCATCAAACTATCGCTCCTTTTCAGTAAGGTGATTATCCTTTCTGTAATAAATTGATGATATCTCATTGAAATCATCAACTTTTATTTTTCAGTTACATTTTCCACTTGTCGATTTTTTTAGAAATTTTTAAAAAAAATATTGCGAATTATATATCTCATAATTAAAAAGATGTATCTTACGTGTGTGTGTGCGATGTGACGATATAAATGCATGATTTATAAGATGCTAAGCATTGTTTACCATATTATTTACAAATTTCTTTATCAATAACATTTTTCTTACATCTTTTGGCAATCTGACGTTATCTTTTTTCACATAGGTGATTATCTAGCAATTTTGCTTAATTTTACCCGGACGTATTGATTTCTTATTGTTTAGATAAATCGCTGATGAGGGGAGAAACTTCCGCAATATGAAAATAAACATTGCGGCGATAATGTAATTCCTTCGAATTCGAATCAATTTCGAATAGGGTTTGGGGGTACCACTATCTTAGATTTTGCAATAAAATGTTTATGTTTTTGCTACAATAGCATTTAAGTTATCCATTTATTAGCATTTTACCATTCGCCCTAGACTCTGCAAAATATTAAAACCTTTATTATCTTAGTTATTTAGAGTGTGATAATTAGTATTGTGTTTGGGTTTATATTGTAAAGCAAATTAGCCATTTTGACTGCTGGGGTATTCAGGATTATTGAGGGGTCTCTTCGTAATAGTTTTTTTAATATACTATTAAGAATATTTTCTTTGTATGGAAATATTTTTTCATCTCAAATATACAGGTTTATAAGAAAAATATTTTCTTTTTTGCGGCATTTACTATGTAATGGGGACACCACTTCCCCTACATACAAAAAGTTAGTAAACCTTTATGAAACATACATTATTTTTGTTTGTGAATATGGCTGTAAAACTTTTGGGCAATATTTTTTTAGGATATATGATATTTAATATTTTTGTTGAAGATTGATATGTATCGATCATTTTTTTATTTTATTTAAATTATCTGATAATTAGTATTTTCTTTGTATGGGGCTATTTCTCTCTCTCTCTCTCTAAACATAAGTGACCCATTTTCACTTCAATTATAATGATTAATAATATAATTATTTTCATAAAATCTCAGGATTTTATCTGTAATAGATCTATCTGGAGATATGTAATAATAAAAATATACTTTGTATAGAGCCTAACATTCCTCCAGCCCCTATTAAAATTAAAGTTTAGTCTATCACAAAGTTTAAAGAAAATCTGTAAAGAAGTTTAGCTGCCTACAAAGTCCAAATAAACTAATAAATACAGTTTCATTTTATATATACAGTGGACGATATACTCCAATGGAGAACATTTTTAATTATTATATTTTCGTTATTTCACTTGGTTTTAGCATTGTGAAAATATCTGCTGTTTATTTTTCCTTATTTCGATACTTACATTATCGGTTATAAGATAATGTAACTGGTTACATGAAAATAGCAAGTTTTCTTGTTAAAAAAAAAAAACAACAAAAAAAATTTTCTATCTTTAAATTATATTTTTTTTGTTTATTATTATTATTATTTTTTTTTTTTTGTTATAACTCCGAAACTAATGAGGCGATTGAAACGCAATATATAAGGGGATTAAAGACTATGTAAATATAAATTTGTCTAAGTTTATTTCAATAATATTGGACTAGCACTTTTTGAGTTACCATTAATACACATATATGTTGCTATGGTATCAAAGACTCCAAAATAAAATACTACGAATGCTAACAGCAGCACCCTATTATGTGAAAAATTATAACATTCAATGAATTGATTACATATCAGGTTAAAAGTAAGTACTTACTGATTTACTTTCATGTATGTTGTTATCATTGCAAAGTAACTGCATCCGTAACTACATGCCATTACCAAGTTTATGGTGGCTTGATAACGGCAAAACATGTATTTTCCTCTTTTTATTGAAATTTATGAAATAAATTTTAAATTCTTTTTAAAATATTGTTTCTAAAATTATTATTAGTAAGAATATTATTTAAAAAAATATATTAAATCAAAAATATGAAACATTTTATTAAATAAATATTATTTGATTGAGAATGTATGTTCATAGGTCACAAAAACACTTGTTAGCTTTTACTCTAAATATTTGTCTTGTATAAACAATTTGCACCATATAAGTAACGGTCTAAAAAAGAAAGAAGTTCTATATGATCTTTCTTTAGAAAGTATACTTTGTATCTACCTTGCCAGCAATTGGGTGAGTTTGAGTTTTATTCACAATCAGTAAAATGACTCCTTTTAGTGCTCTTAAGATGCTACTTTTTGGATAGAAAGCAAATTTACAAAAACAAATAACATTAAATTACACATTTTTCGTACTAACTAAATATCGAAAAAGTCACTTAAAAGTTAGTTTCTGGATATTTATAATGTTACCAAAAACTGTCTCCATTATGCTTTCAAAAATGATTATTTTCTGGATAATTTCGACTTTTTCGAAAAATGTGAAGAAAACTTTCGGTATTAGTTGCATCTTACTTTCAAAGACATATGTTACGTAAGTCCAAATTAAAGCTGAATATAAAATAAATAAAAATCAAAAATTCAAGAATGTTTATTAAAATGGAAATAAATTTAAATTATTTTTTAAAAATAAAATGAAGCTTCATTTTCCGTCCTTACTGATGTCCAAAAAAACGCTAAATAGTGTCACCCAAAAAGCATCCAAAGTATTCAAATTCATCACTAAAAATAACTCTAATTCGACACCCAAATAAAGCACTTAATAGTGTAATAAAAAACAGTGACACTTCTTGGATAAGAAAATGATATCATATTCTACTATATCTAACAACTTGAGGTTACCCTTTAGATCAATTTTGGATAGAAAATGTTGGCAGAATATATTTTTATTATTTTAATTACAGCAAAGTAATAAAAAGTCTTTCAAGGCTACTAAACACAATTACATTACAAAGGAAAGTCTTTGAGTATAATTGATAAATTTTAATATTTTTTTAAATGATAAAAATACCAAAATATAAGTAACATAAAATATATTACTGATATGGTCATCCTAATTAAGAATTCTGTAAAAGAACTTCCTTTTAACTTTGTCACACACACTTTTTGCCTACGAAAGCAATTTACATAAAATTAAACGACCGACCTTTATTTCAACAAGTTCATTATTCTATAAAATAATGAAATTTAGCAAAAATCAGGTTATTGCTCTTAAGAAAGTGGTGTTGTATTAACAGCAAGTCCTTGTACCAAATTATAATTTTTTTTTAACGATAAAATGTATAACTGTGTTGTCAATAATGCTGCTAATCGAATTCCTTATGTTGTCATAATTACATAGAGACAAATTCAGTTATATTGTGCTCTACTTTTAAGGCTTAAATATGCCTGTAGTTATGTAGCAGTATTTAATCTTCTTAAACAAATCAAACGCCAACATATTTTTTTGTTTTCTGGATACAGCGGTCATTGTTTTGTTTTTGTACATTATATAAGTTATATTAAATGGTATTTTTGTGTTATTAACTCAATGTATAAAAATAAGCCGTTCCCTTATATGAATATAACATTGTATCTATGTATGTATCTATTGTTTCTTTCTAAAGCCCCATATTTGTCTAAAACCGGTTTGTCCACCAACTAACCACTCTTGCCAACTTCTCTTTAAAAAAAATTATTATAACGTTTGTCCGCCGTTTACTTGTTTTGTTTTGATCTTCAGTTTCTTTGAATTTTTATGTTTCATATTTGAAGTACATGTGTATGAGTTTGGAATCAGAAGGCGGTTTTGGCGTGGTAATATACATATGTATATGTATGTATTATTATTATGGGTACTTATTCTCACACAAATTAACAGTTTGTTATTGTTTATATACTTATGTCAATAACATGTGAATGATTAACATGCTTTTATAAGAATGAGAAAAAAATATTAGGATACGTCTATCACGATCAGTAATCATAGACCATAATTATTGTAATATGTGCATGTGTATATGGTTGATGTATAAAAAAATAAATAAATGTTTCGAAACAACTGGGTATTTAAATTTAAATCCATTAATGTTAAAAATTTCTTGATTTTTTCAATTATAATGATAATTCTTAAAAAGGGGTTTCTGCAAAATGTATTTAAATAAGAGAATAGTTTAAACCAATAGTCCTCAAATAGGGGTTCGTGACCCACATGGAGTCCGTAAAGAAATTCCTGGGGGGTCGCAAAGATATATTCAAGAATATTCTTAAAAACACAATTTGCTTTATTAAGAATATTATGTAGAAAGTTTAAATAAAAATTTCAAATAAATCCTGAACCTATTTAAAAATGGAGACATATTTTTAGCAAAACTTTCTATAAAGTGAGTGAAATTCTAGAAAATGTGTAGCCTTACCGCTTGGGTTTTTTGAATTATTTTCTATTTTAAAGTCATTTCTGTAAAGTAACCTTTCAGAAGAATATAAAATTTGTATGTGTTAAAAAATAGACAATATATACTTTTCCACAACGAATCATAATTTTTAAAACTTTTGTATTCAAAATCATTTATTTTGGACTCGGTATCGACTTCAAATCTTCTTTATTCAATAGATAAATTTGAATAAAGAAATATATTTATATGAAAAATTATGGACCATGAACTTGAAGTACTTAAATTTTTAAAAGCAAATAACTTCAAAAACAAACCAAAAATATAAAAAATCGGAACCCTATTTTGAGCTTCCTTAGTTCCGCCTTTAAGTATTCTGTTGGGTGTCCCTTCCAAACTTAACATTGTAAATTTAAAATGTTCGATTCTGCACCAAAAACTTTTTTATGTAGAAAATATAACCCATGTGTTCCATTTAATTTTGAACCAATAAATTTATCAACATACATTTTTGTGGACGCAAATAATAATATTAATTTTTTAATATTATGTTTTAATTATTTTATCTTTACATAACATTTTATCTGATTTTTAAAGAAGTAGTGGGTCGCGACTCCATCACAATGTCAAAAAGAGGTCGAAGTTTAAACTATAAGATTCACCATATACTGATGCTTGTAACCACAATAAAAACAATGAGTATCTTTGCTTCATAACCTATACCTCGTCTTACGTTGAGTCTACAATAGAGAAATTTTTATCAAGACAAACGTCAAATATTTGTCTCTGTCAATTATAGTAGAAAACGTATATCATAATAAACCGTGTAAGAAGTACCAACAACAAACAAGATGGCGTTTTTTACAGCTCAGCTCTCGAGCTCTGACAATGTTCTTTTAACGCTGCAATAATAATGACGAATTCCGTATACATTAGACAAATCTTTGTCATGAAAATTTTTGACGTTTATTTTACGTATACAAGTAAATATACATTATTGTATTTTTAAGTCAAGACTCCATTACTCTATCAATGTTTAAACACAAAGCTCTGTAACTAGTCGTCTTCACATAACATAAAATAGTTAACATTAACACTAACATCATGTTACTATTAAATGTGTGTATGTATATCGTTCAATTTGATGTTATTGTTAATTTTTTCGATGTTTAAACACGGTTGTTAAAGCAAATGTTAACAGAACCATGTTTAAACATCGAAAAAAATTAATATTAACATCAAATTGAACGATCTACATTTATCATTAACATAATGTTAGTGTTAATGTTAAATATTTTATGTTACGTGAAGACGACTAGGTAATAATATTATGTCAAATTTATTGTTCTTTTTTCAAATTTTTAAT
Source organism: Phormia regina (assembly GCA_001735545.1). NCBI lineage: Eukaryota > Metazoa > Arthropoda > Insecta > Diptera > Calliphoridae > Phormia > Phormia regina. The sequence continues at coordinate 14,611 of MINK01188549.1, forward strand.
TTTTTTTTTAACAAAACAAAGATTGAAAATGAATTAATTTTGTTTAAAAAAGATAAAAAATAAAAACGGAGAAAAAAAAGATTTTTGTTTAAAAAAAAAATGAAATTAAAATTTCTCATCTATGTTTTCTCCACCCCTTAACATAAAGAAATAAAATTTCTTTGTGGAGACGTAGAGTAAATTGATTAGGTTACTATGTTACATTTAAGTTTTTGATTACACAAACACATATAACTCTCATAAGCAAAACATGTCAGCTGATTCGCTACATTTACATTTACAGTAGAGTAACAGAGCCTTAACAATTTCCGAAACGTCGAAGTAGACGAAAATACTTAAAGCAGATTAAGTAGTATTTAAAACATTTTATCAACCTAATATAGTATTTTTAACCCATATCGTCCCAAGGATTTTTTTCGATTAACTTTATAAAACTTGGTTTTTCTTTACCCCTATTATAAAAGGGGTGATTGAAGTGGGCAAGAACTTATATTTTTTTTATTTGTAGCTAACCCCTTACACTATCTAAACATTAAAAAAAAAAATAGTTCCTAGTCTTACCAAAAACGAGAAAAAAATTTACAAAAAAGCATTAAATTTACTTTTCTTCTTAATATTTTTTTAAAAAATACTTGAAGCTTAAGATAAAAATTGATGGAAGTTTAATAAAGACCTTACCTTAAAACTTCTTATGCATTTTCACAAAATTTTACATAGGCTGCTGCGTATAATTTAAAGTTTTGAAATTGTAGTGGAGCTATTGAGGTTCAAAATAGGATACATCTGACAGAAAATATTTAACTGCTCGTCAAATTATTATTTTTAATGCGATATCATATGTGCAAAATATTAACCTAATTACTTAAAGAAAAATACGTCTAGACGCGTCTCTTCTCCTGGATTCGTTTTCTGCAGGGCTGGAAAGAATTGTTTATAAAATCGAACTAAATAATTTTTTTATTACAATATTTTTTATTAATCGATAAAAATAAAACTTTTTTTAATTCACCATTTTCGACCAATGCATTATGTGACCCCCATTTTTCGACTTTGGCTTTTTGAAAGAAAAGGTGTATGGTACATTTCCTGATACTTCGATGGCATAAATGCTAAAAATTTATGCCAATTGGTCAGTTAGTTTATATATAAATAGCTGTGAATATTTGCATTTTTTTAATGAAGTTTTTTGTTTCAATAATTGACTTTTTCATTAAAATGATCTCCCTGGCGTTTTAAAAGGCATGAGTCATTAGATATGTTGTGTGTGATTTAAAAACATATGGGGCTATATTTGTAATATATATATTTTCTCGAAATTTGTATCAAATTGAAATTGAACTATCAAAAATTTCATTCCAATAAGTTTCTTAATTGCAGTGGTACCCATATTAAAATACTCATATCAATATTTCAATATATAAAAATATGTTTTATGATAAAAGTACCAAAAATATTTACGTTTTTTACCCCTGTTTGAACTTCTTAAAAGTACTGAATTTTTATACCCTACACCACCATAGGTGGTTGGGGTATTATGTGTTTGTGCAAATATTGTAACGCAGAGAAGAAATNNGTCCATAATTGGCCATAGCTCCCATATAAACCCTCTTTCGAAAATCTCTTAAACGTGCATAAATCCCATAAAAATGTTAATATTAATTTAATATTCGACACATATAACATTTGTATAAGTATATGTGACCCTGCAAAATTTCATAAAGATCGGCCCATAATTGACCATAGCTCCGATATAAGACCCAATTTGGGGAATCACCAAAAGTGCATAAATACATGTGAATCTTCGTATCGACGTAATTTTCTGTAATAGTATGTTTTTTATTTTCCACTTACTACAAGTATAGGTCCATAATTGGCTCCTTCCCGAATTATGGTATACATAGACAATGGTGTAGGGTATCATATGGTCGGTTTTGACAGTAACTTCTTCTCTCGTTATTTGTAATTTTTTGATAAGTTATGAATACAACATAAATTTTATATGTATGCTGATTGGTTTCAAAGATATATCTGATGTCAAAAAAGTACCAAAGTACAGTTTTTATCCATTTCCCCTCTAAAACGGCCGATTTTCAAATCGGACACCTGTCCGATTATTTTTTAAATGAATAACGATAACCATTCAACTTTTTTTGTATCTATAGTAGTTTGTGAGTTATAAAAAAGTCACTCGAGTAAAGAGGATCGATTCAAATCCAATCACGTGACAAGTTCTCAGATCCCCCGACCAGTCACTTTTACATAAGGTTGTCTTTTTCTTTCATCCTTCATTTACTGAAGTATGAATGAAGTAGAAACTTGAAAAGTGTATATCTGAAAAGTGTATAAATGGAATGGAACCGAATGAAAGATGTGTTTTATCTATTTTATTCACCAAAAAAAGTTGAATAAAATAAAAAATGTTTCGCATGAATTCACACATGCAAATCAGTTGAAAATAATATCACTAAAGGAAATAATAAAATATTAAGAGTGAAACTTTATATGAAAAATTTTGAACAATTTCATATCTTTGACTTAACCGAATCGTTCAATAGAAATATTTCATTCATGAACGACACAACTCTAGTAATCTTGATGACTTTTTCCACTATAAATTTCAAAATTATAAAAACATTCAACACCCCAATGATAGTTATTAAAGCATATTTAATTTTGGTCAAAGTATTCATATTTGGTTTTATTCAATTGTAGGAAAAGTTGTGTATTGATATTATGTCGTTCGATTTGTTTATATCAAAAGACTTGTACCTCACGAATCACTTATGAAACTGCCTTCAAGATAAAAAAGGTCTTTGTTTTACAGTTTTATTGAATTATAAATCACACTACCCATGAACATTTTCTTCTGCATGTGCGAAAAGAACATTTATGTAACAATAATCACCTTTTTATTTCCGCCATTTAGTTAATTTATTATTTTCTTACCACACATTTGTATTCATTTCCTTTCTCTTATTTCCATTGCAGGTACAAATATTTATATTTTTTAACACAATGAAGATACGATAGAATTCCCACATTCAACTAAGACTAGAATAACATTTTTGATAATAATCACATCTTTACTTTCACATCATAAATTATGGCCAAAATGACTGAATTAATTGTAACATCTACAACTAAAACAACAACAAGCGAACAACAAAATGCTCCAACAAGATCAGAAAAACGAAAAAAGAAAATTAAATATCGTGACAAAATGAAATTTATAACAGCAATAACAATAGGATTAATTGTAGTTATAATAAATAAATTAGAAACATATGACGAAAGCAGTAGGAGAGGAGGAAGCAGTGGGGTAATGGCACAAACAAGAGATCCCAGATTTTATTCAAGAGTAGGCGTTAACGACTACCAATGGCCAAATCCAGGTGATCCAGATTATAGGTAACTACATTATTATTTATTATTTAGCATGACAATATGATTTATTTGTTCTTGATTAAAAAGAGAAATTTGTTAAATCTATGTTGATTATTAAATATTTTAATATTTCTTTTTTAGAACCTATACATTTAATGATCGTCGTTATGGTCATTATCAACCAAATGGCTATGGTGCCAATTATCCCGGTAGAAATCCGCCTGGACAATATCCACAAGGAATGCCAAATGAAGATCGTTTTCGTTTTGATCCAGTAAGTTAAAATTAAAGAGACAATTAATAGTTTTTTTTTTTTATAAATAGATTTTCATGTTTAAATTCATACACACATGTAATAATTGTTTATATGATGAGAAGAACAATGAAATTAATTCTATTAAATATAATCATCTAATGACATTATTAGTTGTATACCATATTCGTTTTAATGGAGGGCACCCAATATCACAACGTTAATTAAATTTGTAACGCATATGACCATTAATGATTTATTCACTATGTTTTCTTGTTTTAATTGTTTTAATCAAACTTGTCATCGCACAGTGGATTATGAATTCCATTACTGAAGAATTTTTGTTTTAAATTAAATTAAAATAAATGAAATTAAAAAAAATGTAGAGAAAAATGTTAATGTAATGTTTAATAAATAAAAAATAAAGGCTTAGGAAAAATTCAAGAATTATTTCCAAAACCACTATTTGTAGTTAGTAATTAATTCTATTAGGTATAAATAGGGTTGCCAGTTGGGCTGAATTTGGCTGGAATGTCCAGTTATTTTGATGTTTGTCCAGGGTCCAGTAAAAATACAATTTGTACAGCTAAATATAATAAGAGTTTAATTACCGAATAATTGATTTTAAACTTTTATAATAATTAATTCAAACTGAAAGATAAAAATTTTAACCGAGAATCTAAAATTTCCTGCCTGTCCCACGATGTCGATCGAAAAATTCGTTCGACAAAATATATGGGAAACAATAACAAAATTTTAAATTTATTTGTTGTTTTCCATATAAATTGTCGACTCGAATTTTTCGACACATTTAACATTTATATAAGTGACAGTGCAAAATTTCATGAAGATCGGTCCATAATTGACCATAGCTCCCATATAAGACCCAATTTCGGGAATCACCAAAAAGTGCATAAATACATGTGAATCTTAGTATCGACGTAATATTCTGTAATAGTATTTTTTTATTTTCCACTTAATACAAGTATAGGTCCATAATTGGCTCCTTCCCGAATTTTGGTACACATAGGCAATGGTGTAGGGTATCATATGGTCGGTCTTGACCGACTATACCTTCTTCTCTCGTTTTATATATATTTAGTATCGTAATG
>MINK01188552.1:9018-19100 GCA_001735545.1 Phormia regina
GGTGGACAATATAATTTTCGCACTTACAGCATATTTTGCAATATGTATGTCTTAATATTATTATGTTTCTTTTGAGGTGTTACTATATGAGTAAACTGTCCTCAAGCAACTCTCACCCACATTTTTTTGTTTAATAAACAAATAAATTACAATATATCGTCTAACTAACATTAGAAAAATAAATCTTTCAATGGGCTTAATATTAAGAATAAATTCACTTCAAAAAATCTCTATCTAAGCCCACTAACACATGGTTCATTTAAAAACTTCAAGAGTAATTAAGCATGAATTTACAGAGCAGGGCTTTTAGCCAAAAGTGTCGCAGCCTTTTAATTTGTTTCCATTACTTTTTTCCTTTGTTGAATTTAGTATGCAAAATGCTCCTACATCCGCAGAGGCACTCATCACGACACTTTTTTTCTAAAGATTCATTAAAAAACAAACAAAACGCACACAAAGCTAATGGAATTGGACTTATAACCAGCCACCACATAAAACTTGAAAAGAATCGTGTAGGGCTTTTGCAATTCATTAAAACCATTCAACGTTACAAAATCAAATGAATTCCGAAAAAAAAGCACACAAACACGTACACAAAACATCAAATAAAGCGTAATAAACACAGTGGGTTTAAATGTGTACGGATTTTTGTAAATATTTAAAATTTAAATAAATTTAGCTTTTAATGCATTTACAAGTATATTGTACAACTATTATCGTATGTCAAAATTTTTCATAACAAAATTGTAAATGTGTTCGTTAGAAAATGAAAAGAAAACTAACAACACAAAAACAACATTTTTAATTAAATGATTTATTGATTTTCACTACCTTTTTTTCTCTTTCTTTTAAATTTTTTATTAAACTGCAAATGAAACTGAAAAATTTTTAATTTTTTTTTTTTTAATGGAATTTAAATTTAAATATTTTTTTTTTAGTGATAATTGAATTGTCAGACATATAACGGTCATTTAAATATGTAAATTATTTAAATATTAAGAATGACAAAACAAAATAGTGTTAAAACTAGGCGCCACTTATGTTTTATTCCATTAAAAAAGAAAATTGAAATTATAAAGTAAGTATAACTCCAAATTTGGAAATAAATGTTAAGGTTCCTTGTAAATACCTTTTGAAAGACTCATAAATTCTCTATCAAATTGTAATAAAAATAAAATTTATTTAAATGCTTGTTTCCTGTTGTCAATAACTAATAATGAATTACTTTGGAAAATTTTCATATTAATGTTAAATCCGTTAGAGCTTTTCAAAAATCTTGGGTGGTATTAACATAAAAACAAAACAATAGTGAAATTGTAATCAATCAAAATTTTGTGAAAAAAAATTTAAGCAGAATTTTACTTTCTTAATAAAAATAGAACATTTCCTTAGAAATGTTATGAGTATTATCATTAAAAATTATTTTTTGATAGTTTTATAGTAGTAAATGGTCAATTGTCTAGACAGTCTATTGTCTAGCTAAGCTATAGCCAAAGCTATAGTCAAAACATAAAGTAGATTAAACGCGTAGACTGTAGTCGTTACTATAAACTATAATACAGTTTATAAAACCGTGCTTAAGGATAACAACTGTAACTATAATATAAACAACAACATAGTCGATATTGTTAAGCAGACTAAACTATAAGCGAAGCTGTAAATACTATATATATTCTAGACGATTAACTAAGTTGTTTTCAAGACCATAGACTAAAGTATAATCAAAGCTATTAGCACAATATAAGCTTTAATTGATTATACCTAGATTATATTCGAAACGATATCAAATCATAGATTAGACTATCAAGCTGTAGATTACACTCTCGAACTGTAGATTAGACTATAGATTAAACCATAGTAATAGTTTAAAAAATAGACTAGAGTACAGACTAAAATATCTGAGATCATACACATGAGTAGGGACTATTATGTAGGTCGATTCTAGCTTTAACTACAGTCAATACTATAAACTAGTCTATAGTCAAGACCATAAACTCGACAATTAGATTATAGTCTAGACTACAAATAGACTATAGTCAAGACTATAAAATATAATATAGTAAAAACTATAAACTAAACTATAGTTAAGACTATGAAATAAACTATAGTCCAGACTATAAACCAACTACAGTCGAGACTATAAACTAGACTATGGTCAAGACTACAAACTAGATTATAGTCAAAACTATGATATAGTCGAGACTATAAACTGACAATAAACTAGACTATAGTCAAGACTATAAACTAGACAACTATAGTCAAGACTATCAAACTAGACTATAGTCAAGACTATAAAAGGAATATAGTCAGACTATAAAAATTAAACTATACCGTCAAGACTATGTAAATTGGATTTACAGTCTAGATTACAAGAACTAGGCTTATAGTCCAGACTGTAAGCTAGGCTATAGTCGAGACTACAAACTAGAATATAGTCAAAGCTATAAAATAAACTATAGTAAAGACTGTGAAATAAAATATAGTCCAGACTATAAACCAACTATAGTCGAAACTATAAACTAGATTATGGTCAAGACTGTAAACTAGATTATAGTCGAGACTATAAACTGAATATAGTCAAGAGCTAGACTATAATCAATACGATAAATTAGATTATAGCAGTTGAATATAAACTATTTTCAAAACTATAAACAAGAACATAATCAAGACTATAAACTGAATTATAGTCAGGTCTATAAAATAGGTCTATATAATAAACTATAGTCAAGNCTATAAACGAAACTATACTCAAGGCTATAAACTGAANTATAGTTGAGACTATAAANTAGACTAAATTCAATACTTTAAANTAGACAATAGTCAAGAATATAAACTGAACAATAGTNAAGACTATAAACTGGACTAAAAACTAAACTATAGCAAANACTATAAACTNGATTAAAGTAAAGNCTATANTAAACTATAGCCAAGACTTTAAGCTAGATTATAGTAATTACTACAAACTGGACTATAGTCAAGACTATAAGCTAAACTATTGTCAAGACTATTAATTAGACTACAGTAAATACTATTATTTAGACTACAGTAAATACTATTAATTAGACTTCTATCAAGACTATGAACTAGACTACAGTCAAGTCTATATACTAGATGATAGTAAAGGCTATAAACTAGATTATAGTAAAAAATTTAAAAAAGACTTTAGTTGATTAACTATAGTCAAGTCTAAAAAATATACTATAGTTGAACTATTAACTTGACTAAGTAATAATATAAACGAGACTAGAATAGAGATTAGTAACTAGACTACAGTTTAGATTGTAAAAACTTCAGCCAAGAATATAAAATAGATTACAGTCGACTATTTACTAGACTATATTAAGGATACTTATCTAGACTATAGTCGAAATTATTAACTAGACAATAAATGAGTGCATTAACTAAAATCAAGACTAAAAACTATACTATAGTCAAAACTATAAACTATTAATTAGACTAAAATCAAAGCTGTTAAAAAGACCTAGTCCTAGTCTACAGCCAGCACTATTTACTATATTATAGTCATGCATATAAACTAAAAGAGACTACAGTTGTCTATTAACTAGACTATATTAAATATTATTATCTACACTGTAGTGCAGAGACAATTAGCAATAATGAAGACTATTAAATATAATCAATACTAGAAAATATGCCATAGTCAAAATTGTAAAGTTGGTTAAAGTAAAACTTTAAAGTAGACTATTTTCGGGACTATTAACTACATTAAACTCTAGGTTATAAACTAGATTATGGTCGAGATTATAATTAATATTATAAATAAGACTTAAACTTGACTGAAACTAGACTATCACGCAGACAAGGAATATAGTTATGAATATAAATTAAACTATAGACGAGACTATAAACTATAGTCGAAATTATAAACTAGGCTATATTTAAGACTATGAAAAAAACTATAGTCGAGAGCATAAACTGGAATACGGTCAAACTAATAAAGTAGACAATAATTGAGACTGTAAACTACAATTTTTTCCTATACACATTTTTAACTCATTCAATCATCTACTTGATTGATTTAATTAATTTATTAATTGATTTTGTTTTTCTGTTTTGTATTTTTTATAGTTTTTTTTGTAATTGATATAATCATTTTGGTGAGAGGTGCAAATTTGAGCAAGTTTTTAAGAAGTTTTTAATTGAATGAATTATTTTCATATATATTTGTTAATTGGTGACTTTTTTCTATGTATAAACTTAATTATAGTATAAACTGTAAAATTGTCAAAACTATAATTTGTACTATTAACTATTGTTAGAATTATTAACTAAACTATAGCCACGATTGTTTACTAGACTACAGTCAAGTCTTAAAACCCCATTTCACTACAATTTCATATAAATATTTGTAACTGAAGGCTACTAAATTTCCGGTAAATACTTTATTAACAACATAAACCAAACTGTCAATTTTAAAGCATCAACAAACTAACAAGCATTCATTCATTTATCTTCTTTTATTTTATCAACAAACCGCAATGATTGACAATTTATTCACAAAAAAAATACAGAAAAACTATAAACCAGATCAATTTCAATTCATATCATTTATAAAAATAACACAAACCTAAAACCCCACAGACTTCTCTCCAATGGATACTTGAAATGTTGCAACGAAAGGAAAAAAAAAATACTCAAGAAATCTGCAACTAGCATGAATAAAGTGAATGCCATCCATAAACTAATATATTTATGTTTAGGTGTTTATTTTTCCTTGACAGTCTGCTGCACTTGATGTATTTTCTTTCATTTTTCTTTTTTTCTCTGGGCATCTTTATATCTTTATAAATTAAATCTATGAATGTCCAACGTTTTATTTTTTATTTTTTAACATTTTGTTTTGAGTGTTTCAAGTGTAATTTTTGAAATGCGTACGCCCAGTTTAAAATTCAATGTCATAAAAGATGAAATTTTGCAAGAAATCGATTAAAACAAGTTTAATTGCTAGATACTGTGACTGTAATTCTGCTAAGAACAAAAAGAAGAAGAAGAAGTAGATGATGTGCTATATTGTTTAGGGGAACTTTTATGGTCAATACTATAAAATTGTATATTTATGTTGTGAATATTTTAAGTGCAGTAGCTGAAAATGTATCAACAAATATGTTGTTAAATAAATTAATGTGAATTCAATAAATGCAACAAGATACATACAATGCATTCATGTAAGAGGCACACGATATGTTGCCCAACATGGAAACGATAGTAGTTGTCATAAAAAACACAGATAATGCTAATGAAATGGTTGTATGAGCACTTGTATGTTTTAAAGATAGATAATTGAAACGGGAATGAATGCAACATGTTGTTGAAGTTGCGGCAGCTACAAGTAATACAAAAAAAACCAACTAAAACTATACAAACTGTCCTAGTAATGTTTTAAAAAGGGTTGCCAGAGTGTTAGTTATAAAAGAAAATGTTTAATAAATTTCAAATTGTTTCCAAATTCCTAACCAAATAATATATTTTTTTTTTTTACTTATTACAAATTTTTTTCCCATTTAATAAAGAAAACTCCCTTAAATTTTCTTTGAAATTTTGCATTTGGTTACCCTTGGCTCATAAATTTTATTACCAACCGTTAAAATCAACATTAAACTACTAGTATAACCATTAACTTGATGATCTTGATTTTATGTTTTGGTCAAAACAAGTTAAACATTTTAAAAAGGATTTGTTTTGCAGCAATTTTAACACAAATTTTTTATTTATTTTTTATTATTTTTATAGATTTTTTACAACGTTTTGGTGTTTAGTTTTCAATTTCAGATTTGTTGTGGCTTCTTGACATGTTTGCAACAATTAGCTGTTGCCTTGGCAATTGTTGTCTGTATTTGTATAGTTGCCTGTGTGTCTTTAACGTCATTAGTGTTGGATATGCCAAGGTCAAGTTCACTATTTGCTGTTGCATGATTTACTATTTTTATTTAGTTTTTTAGTGGCGTTTTTCTTAAATGCAATTTTATGCTATTTTTAGTTTTTTTTTTATTATGGCAACTTCACGTGAGGATCTGGCTGGTTGCTAACTTGCTGGTTTCCTTCAAAATATGTTAAGTTATTTTCAAGATGAAGTGCATTGTTTTTTATTTATTCTTTTTTAGTCGATTTAGTTTGTGGTTGTATTCGTTTTTTGTGATTTTATTTGCAAGTAAATTTCAATGAGTCTGTTTAGTTTAGCGGATAATGGAATGCCTTTGTGTCAGTTGATGTGCGGTTTCTCTTTTTTTTATATTTTGAATGACTATAGGGAGCTTAACAGGGTTTTACGTTTGGGAGAAAAATTTTGATTAAGACAATTTTTTTCCAACTTGAAGGAACTTTAGTGGAGTCATAATTATAATGCTATTAGTTTAAATGGAACAAAAGCCTGCTTTTTATTTAAAACAAAATATTTGGTATTCTTTTTAGAAGAGAAAATTTAAAAGAAATGAAATTTTATAAATTAGGAAATTGATTCGTAAAATATAATTGAAAATACAGAGTAAAGAAATGATGGAACCATAAAATCCAACAAAACTTTGACAAAATATCTAAAGCCAAATCAGGGTAATTTTAAGATTTTCTCAATCATTAACCGTATTTCTACACTAACTAAATTATTGTCTTGTTGGACATTTTGGTTGGTCTTTAATTCTCAAATGAACTCTGAAAAGATAGCTTTTAATAAAGTATAAAAATGGTACATGGTCTGAAAGAAATTTGTATTTAAAGAAAATAGAGTATGGACACTTTTTTTGGCAAAAAATATAAAACAAATAAAATTTTTGCAATTATCAAATTAAAAATGTCTTTGGACCCAGACAAGATATCGATTTTTTCTAAATTTTAGAAAATCGTTTAAAATTGAAAAAAAAAACTACATTGAGATAATTGAAATTATAAATGCAAATAACTTGAAAACTATAGGAGATGTTTTTCATAGCTCTTTAGAACAGAGAAAGGTGTCCATAGCACTAAGAAACCGAGTGTTTTCGGCATTTTCACATACACAACACGAATATTAACGTAGATAAACTATTGAGGATGAATAAAAAATAAAGTTGTGTTCTACCTTCCAACAATGTGTAGTTAAGCAAAAAAGGGAAAATGTTTTCTATAACAGTGATCCTCTATTTTTAGCCTCAATGGCTCCTCTTATGAAGAGTTTTTTAGGGGCTCTTCTTATAAACTTAAAATTGCATACACTTCTCCTATACCTATGTGAAATTTTATGCTAATCCAACCAACCTATTAAAAGTTACAGATTTATTTCCCCAAAAAAAAAAAAAAAAAAAAAAAAAAAAAGACTTACTCTCTTTTGAAATAATGTACGACAGTACCCTGCATATATTGCTTTCAGGGTCCGAGTGCTATTCGGCTATTTTAGAAACGCATCATGAAAGTAAAACTACACAGTCTGCACACATATATATCATTTAGTTGTTCATCAGATCAATCATTTTCACATTGTCTAATAATTTTGGGAATGTAAATGATTTTTAAATTCTAGTTTAATATTTTCAAAAACTCATTTAAGGTGATAGGAGTTTAAAAATAATCTTTATACAAGTATTCTTTGAAGTTGAATAAAAATGGGAGGACCACGACCATTTTTTTTTTTTTTTCGATTTTACTCTGATCCTTGAGCCATTTGTTCAAAATTTCATTGACTTTTTCCGTATATGGGAAGTGGGTGGACTACACCCATTTAGGTTTGTAAGTTTTTATCGACTAGAACTATCCGCAAAAAATTTCGTTATCGAATATGCTTTTGTTTAAGAGATATTAGAAGAAAAGTATGAAATTAAGCTTCAACGGTGGCCGGTAAAATAGACGAATCACGCCCATTTTTGGTGTCCAAGTTTATATCGTTCCTCGAACTATCCGTACAAAATTTCCTAAATACTAAAAATACTAAAAACTGATATAAAATCACAGGGTGCTTTTTGTATTTTGTCTATAACCGATTGCGCTTAAATCCAATCCCAAGCTAACTTTATATGAAACAAATTTCGTCTCCCTATGTTTCCCCTTCGAGCCTTATTCTACTTTCAATAGACGAACGGACATAACTAGATCGACTCTAAATGAAACCACAATACAAAAAATATATACTTTATGGGGTTTTAACGATTATTTCGACATATAACACACGAAAGGATGAAATCAATATACCCCCATATTATTGATGGTCGGTATAACAATCTTTTAAATAATTTTCGTATAACGCAAGTGGAAAATTATTTGAATTTTAATTAAAAATAAGATGAAGAAGACCTTTCAAAATTCCTAAAGGGTAAATGACAATCATATTTTGTGCTGGAATTTAATTCAAGAAATGAATCAAATTGTCAATTAGCCATCAAAATATATAAGAATTTCAAACAGTCTAATCTATATTTATTGACTAATTATATGTTATATTTGTATGGAGAAACTGGCCTTAATATGACTAAAGAATAATTGCCAAGCTCTCTGAGAAATTATATTACAGTTGTACTACAGTTGAACAAAATTTCAGTGATGATGAGGTCTCTCAGTCTATTAAAAAGTATGTGTCTAACGCTTCAATATAAACCTGCTCGATTTATTCGATCAAATACATTTCAGTAAGAAGACCTACATCAGGATTTAAACACCAACAGATGTTAAGTCAACTAACAGCCATTAAAACATAAAGTTGGCATTAATAGTTATCGAACATAATACTAAAATCATTTACACTTTTTATTTCCAATATTTCGGTATTGGAAATAAAATTATACCAATATTTCGGTATAATTTTATAAACTATATCTGAATTTAAAGGCCAACAGATATTAAGTCAACTAACAGCCTCTAAACTTAAGATTGGTTATCGAACATAATGATTAAAATCAATTTCTTTTTGCTTGAGCGTCTTTTATTTCCAATATCATTTTACAAACTAGTCAATAAATCACGTCTCACATTCAACTGCTCTTTCACATCGTCAGAGTTAAAGAAAAAGTTATTTTCAGGTCATCATTCATTACAAGATTATATGGATACACAGACAGTGCTTGTATTTCTAAAACATTTTTTGGTGAACACTTTCCGCTGTTTTATATTTGTAGTGGATTTTTATTTACAATTTATTCCTCAATTTAAATAGATATTCATTAAATTTTGGAATATGTCAAGAAGTAAATTTCTAAAGCCCCATAAAAGGAAAATAAATGAAAAAATTAAATTCCATAAACTACGATTTTAACAAACTGATGGACTTAAAGAAAAAAAATTTCCAAAATTCACTTTCCATATTTTGCAGCACCCTATAATATTAAAAACATACAATATGTATCAATCTTAATGACTGGCACAAATTATAGTGTTTTATTTTAATATTTTTTTTACTTAAAATTGTTTTACATGCGTGATGATGGAAATTACATAAAAATAGTTTTATACTTTAAAATACAAAATAAAAATGGAAATAAGAAGCTGTGATTTTGTATAATTTTTTTTTTTTTTAACTTAATAATGGAATTTTTTGTTCACAATTGTCTAGATTGATAACGACCATAAGAAGATCGAATTCCAGTTTAAAGTAATAAAAAAAAAACAAGTGATGAAAATTCATAAATATTTTAATGGAGATGTCATGTTGAATATCAAAACATTATATATAATACGCCTTTTTGATTTTTTAAAAAATGATTAAGTGAGAAATATTATAAATGTAAAGAAATAAAATAATGAGACAAATTCTTTAATAATAAATATTTATCTAGAATTTACTAACATTGTGTTTATAAATAAAGTGCTGGTAAAGTACTTTTTAATGGACTTTCAAGACACTCCCTTGGAATTTGCATGACTTGTATTTTATGTAACCCTTAATATCTAAATTAACTTACATTCTTAACACTTTAATATTTTTCTAAAATTCATTTTTATTTTTTTATTTATCTTTGCAGATTTCTGGCACAAATTTTAACTAATATATTTCAAACGAAATAGAGGAGAATTATCATTATTTTTGAATATATATGTCTTAAAAATTATATTGAGGAATTCCATTCTATATTCCCTTAAAATATTTTTGTCAATGAAAAGGTAAG
>MINK01188553.1:0-19134 GCA_001735545.1 Phormia regina
GTTTCATATGATAAATAATTGGGAGATTATCTTAAGTTGAAATACCCACATCATCGATAATACACTCTTTTAAAATTTACTTATTGTGAACGATATTACCAGAAATCAATCAATAAAAGTCATTTTTAAAATAAATTTCTATAAAAATACTCTTATTATTAAAAATAATTTTATCGTTCTTCTTTCCTTAAGTTAATTATATGAACAATTATTTTACAATATCATATTATGTTGAAAAAAATATATTTTTAAAATACCGAAACTAAAATAACGGTATATATCGCTACAGAGGACTATATGGCTAAAAAATTAATTATAGTATTTACTATCGAATAATCTATAGTCTTGACTAGAGATGAAACTATTGTCTTGCTTAAAGATAACTATATTTATGACTATAGATGTTTTTACTATAGATAAACTTTATTTGAATTTAAAATCATTACGATTATTAACAGCGATTTTTATAACAATTTTGTTTAAAAATGTTTTATTTCTGAGCTGTAGTTATTCTATTGCCAGGAGACTGTTATATTTCAAAATTTATTTATTTAATTACCAAGGTAACCCACAGATTTAATATTCAATGTTTTCTTTCAAGTTTTAAAAACTAAACAATCAAAAGAAAATAAACAGTTAATAAGAAAAAATCTATTAATTTTTTAATAATATTAAAAACATTTTAATAAAAAATGGTCTCTACTGTAACGTAAGTAAAAATTTACTCTATAATATCTGTTTTCTAATGGTAAAATATCCAAACAACTGAATTCCCAGATGGACTAGTTTTGCAGTGCCCTCAACTCTGGTAAATGTAGGCTCTGAGGCTGTTTGTATGTTGTGTGATAATATTATTTGTTTTAACGATTTAAAAACGAATTCAATTTCCTACTACAAAGCAGAAAGTGCTCAATTGGGCTTAAGTATTTCAGCAATGACGGGTCATAATAAATTTGCTTTAGTGGCATTTTCTGAAGTGGTTTTAAGGCCCGCTGTGCATATAATACAATATCCAGATTTTGAAAAATATGCAGTTTTTAGCAGTGAGTTTAAAATAATTTAAATAATTCTGTAAAATTAAACAAGAAAAACTTTTTTCAGCCCAAAAAATTATTACATTTGTGGATATACGTTTTAATGATTATGATTTGCTAATGGCTCTCTCGGGTTATCCTCATTACACTTTATGTATATGGAATTTTCGCACCGGACAACTTTTAGTGCAGCATGACACTCTAAAAGAATCTTTGCCTCATTCTCTTCTCTGTTCCTTTCATCATATACCACAAATAGTACAATTTTCAAAATGGAATCGTCAAATATTAGTTTGGGAATTATGTTATTCCTCTACGGGTGTGGATTTGCATGAAGTCTCTAAAATAGAATTGACCAAAGAGTTTACCTTAAGCCATATAAATAGTATGTGTTATGGAGAGGATAATAATCTATATGTGGTAGATAATTATGGAAATGTTTCTATGGTAAGTGAAAATTCTTTTGAATAATATTTAATATAAATGCCTCTTTTTTTTTAAGGTGGAGGTGGCTCAATTTTATTTAAGACCTCAATGGTCTGTCGTGGATCCCAAAGAAATAAGTTCAAATTTTAAACAATTCCTTTTGGAAAGTCATAAACAAGGATTATTGGTTTATAATCAAGAAATTATATATTATTTGCGTAAAAAACAAAACAAATGGCTAATAGAATGGAAGTTAACAAAGACAGTTCTACCACAACAAGGTTTACGCAAATGCATATCAAACTCTAATGGAGAATTGTATGGCTCGGGAGCTTTAGGAAATCTCTATCATTTGGAAGCCTTAGCTGAAGATGTAAATCTTAACGCTCTTAATACTAATCACGAGAATAGTATAGATTTTGTTGTACTTAAAGGAGTAAAAGAAGAATGTCTTATAGTATTGACCACTAATCATAACATAAAAGCTTTAGAAATGTCTAGATATGCATTATATTCCAAATTAGAAATAACTCAAGCAAATACCATTGTTGGCCACAATATGGGTCCCTATATAATGGTGGGCACTACACAAGGAAAACTTCACTTTCTTAATTACTCCAATATTAAAGAACCCTTTGAAATAACCTCCATAGAAACGCATAAATCTCATCCTATCGGTTCTCTACAACTAATGGATCAATTAGCTGTATATCGTACTATATATTGCGAATTCTATTTAGTTAAAACCGATTTTACTTCACAAACTTTCCATGAAATTGCTTCCTTCGAACAAATCACCGAAAATGTTGGTATTTGTCAATATTTTGTTTCCGAAAATAATCGCATCTTTATGTTTATTAATCGCGATACCCTGACACAATTGCCACATTGCGATATCATGCTATGTTATCAATGGTTACCCCAACATAAAAACATTAAATGTTTGGAATTTAAATTACCTTTTGTATACCGTGATGTGGGAGAACTTACAATGCCTACAAAAAATCTGGTGGAATTTTTTGCTGTTCGTTTAGAATCGAATATTTTGGATTATTTAAATTTTCAAACTGAAACCAATGAATTGGTTATAGTGCATTCCATACAGACACAACATTTGTCTAACATCAATGGTATTGTTAGCTCTAGAAATCTATTAACATGGGGTGTTGATGGTACTTATATACATTATCGTACACATAAAAAATCACCAAGGGCCTATGGTATATGTCAGATATTGCAGATTAAATATAGGCCGAGAGTGGTGCAAAAAGTGTTGGATTGTTTTAATGCCAAGTAAGTAAGACATATAAAATTATTTTGATTTTTAAAAATTAAAGGAATTTGTTGGGAACTTTCTTTGAGAATTTTATAAATAAATTAAAAAAAGTAGGCTGCTCATAAAATATTGTTGAAATCTCTATTTCCTCTCATCTTTGGCAATGCAGTGCACTATTTTGTATGGTAAAGACGTGTAATAAAGATAATACGGTTTAATCGAATAGTAAACAAACTTAAAATTCCATAAGTTCCATAATGGACACTGTACAATGATGCTTTTGAAGAATGAAAAGGAATCTATAAAACACTTATAGAATCTAAAAAACATTTATAGTTCTTCTTTAATTATAGAGCAGCTACATTCAATACTTTTGCTTCGACTGCAACTGACAGCTGCAGTAAAATACATGCATTTAATATGGAACCGAACCAAATAGTACGTAAAATTTTCTGCGTTAAATATTTGAAAGATGAAAAATGTTTTTGTAATTGTTTATCTCTTCTTATATATATAATTTTATTCGATGAGTTCGGTAATTTTATTTGGCATTCCTTTTTTTAAATTTTA
Source organism: Phormia regina (assembly GCA_001735545.1). Classification (NCBI taxonomy): domain Eukaryota; kingdom Metazoa; phylum Arthropoda; class Insecta; order Diptera; family Calliphoridae; genus Phormia; species Phormia regina. Next base: position 3,307 of record MINK01188553.1, read on the forward strand.
ATACTTATTATAAAAACTTTTAAAACAAAATAATGCGTATTTATGCGTTTGCATAGGCAGTTGAAGGTTCAGGTTTGGAAATATATATATTTCAGAACTTTTCGTAATTTCATTTCCAGCGATTCGAAAACATAATTTTCTCTTTAAAAAAATAACCACAACCCTAATAAATAAAATAAACATCATAATATTTAAAAAGCTATATAATTAATCTATATCAGATTTATTTTCGTTCTCCAAGTTAGAAAGATTTCTACGTCTCTAGATTAACTCGAACAATTGTGCAAACAAGAACAAAACATGAACATGTTGGGTCCACACTATCCAAATGCATGTGCGCACAAAATTTTGTTCATTGCTAGAACATGAAAAAAAGCGTGTGTGGACGACACGTTACACAGCTGTCTGTTGCGGTTGAAGGTTCAGGGTTTGGAAATATAATATAATTTCGAAACTTTTCATAAGTTGGATTTCAGCGAAATGCGAAAGCGTAATTTTCTCTTTAAAAAACAATAACACAACTAATAGATCAAAAAAACGCTGAAGTTATAATACAACATACACCAGAAGAATTGCAAGCCAGAGATAAACTTTTAAAAAATATACAATCATTGGCCCAAGAGGTTACCGAACTCATTAACTATGATATGTCAGTGACAGGCAAGTCTCAGGGAATATTTAAGAAATTTTGCCTAAATCACAAATGGCTAAAAAAACTCATAGAAGAAGCTCAAAAATTATGTGAAGCTGAACGTTTATCTCTCGAAGCTGCTATACAAGATCAATCAAGAATTCGTGATTGGTTTTATTTCATAATAATGTCGACAAATAGTGGCATTAGTTTTAAAATACGAGCCATATTTTCGAATTTTTCTTTGGAAAATTATGGTTTACGCAAAAGTAAAGATAAATTTGCTGAAATGTTTGAATTATATAGATTTTATGATTTGTTGGCTTTGGATATGGAAGAGGGTAGTGAAGATGTAGAAAAGAATGAATCCAAAGAAGAAGGAGATTTTAAAGAGCTGATAACTGAGAAAAATATAAAAAAATATTTTGAGGTTAGGGGATCTGTTTATGAGCATATAATGTCTGAGGATTTAGCCTTGCAGGATATTAATTGTGTAACTGCTAATCAAATGTATAATCAAGATGCTAAATTTCGCATATTGCTAACCGATCGCTTAAAAATGGATTTTAATAAGAAATTTGAGGAAATAAGAAAAATTAAAAGTGACCTCATGGAAGCTATATTAAATACTAATAACACTTTAACAGCAATTTATGATAATATGAATTGTATGTTAAGACTTTTGGGTCTAGAAGAATTTAAACCTCCCCAGTTATCCACACCCAAATGGCAAAAGGATGAATTTGTTAAAACCATTATGGAAGTAGATGATTCAGAAATTAAGGCCGTCAATAGACGTAAAAAGAAAGGTGATATTGAAATAGCCAAAAGCGGACGTTTACTTTTATGGTCTGTGGAATTTTGGGTACAATCTCTTATGACCATGATGGATGGTGTTTTGGAAAAGTTATGGGAAGAAGAAATTAAAAAAGAAATACCCATACCTGAGTTTTTAAGCAAAAAAGAACCAGCAGAATATACTTTAGAAGATCAAAAAGCTTTAAGAGATTATGAGGAAAAATGTCGTTTATTAGAAGAAGATCGTAAGAAATATTTAAGGATTTTAACAGAAAATGAAAGCAAAATTAATAATTTGAAAAGCAGCTATATTTTGAAATTAAATGAAAATATTAGTGAAATGATGATTTTAAAATTAAAATATGATTTTGCCATAAAACATGTACGTTTAAGGAATTTAAATACCAAAATACAAAATTTTAAAAAATTGCAATGGTTGGCAAAAATTAATATGTTAAGGTTTGTTTGGTTCCCTTAAAATATTTTAAACGTTTAAATCATTTATTAAAATTTCTCTTTTAGAACTGATATTGATTTGTTGCATGATTATATACAAAAATATAGTAAACTTTCGGAATTTTGGTCAAAATCTGTAGAAGACTTACGCCTTAAAGTTGATACTCTTATGCTCAAGGAAAAATCCATAGAACGCCAGTTTAAAGGACAATTCCTCAATAGTATACCCCAACATTTGGGTCCCGAAATGAATAAAATGTTTAAGAAACGACCGAAAACTTCACCCAAACTTTTGAATTCAACTTTAATATGTAAAGAACTTTCTTTGCGTGTTAATACAAAAACACAACCCAAATTTCCTTTTCCTTTGCCTCGTGAAGTTTATGAATATCTGGAGGGGTTGAATACCTTGGACGATACCTCTAATATACCCGTTTCTTTGGAAGCCAAAAATTGGGAACAATTTATAAAATTAAGACGTCAAAAAATGGAAATGGAGTTGAAGGTAAGAGCGGTGAATTTACAATTAGCAGATGGTGTTTCGGGTATGAATTTATATGGCAGGGAGTTGGCAAATCTAAAAAGTACTAAAGCAGAGGCTGTCAAAAGACTACATGAGGCTCAAGAGGAATATGTAAGTATTTTGATTCTAAATAAAAAGATTTTATATTTGTTACTATTATTTTCTTCGTTAGCTTAAACAGATGCAAAATCAAACTTTAGAATTACGCCTTACAATGGGTCAAGTAGAGCTAAATATTATGGGTTCTTTGAAAAATCTACAAAATTGTGTTTTAATGCATGAGGAAGATGTAAAGGATATAAATGCCTTAATTCTGGTAAGTTTCGATTTCCTTAAGAAACTGAGTGATTTTAAATCTTCCCCCTTTAATTTCCTAGAAAGCAGGACAAATGAAAATCAAAGCCATGCAAAGAGTAGCCTACTTTCGTCGTCAGGTTATCTACAAAGAATGGGAACATAAAGTGGTTAGCGCTAATATAGAATATTTAAAAAATATGCTTTATGTCATAGGAAAATGTAAAATTTCTATAGAATTTTTAAATATTCTAAGAAATTGGAAAAAGGTTAAAGCGGAAAAAAATAAAATATTAAATACTGAGGGACTACTGGAAAAAGTTGCCGAGGAGAAGTTGACAGGATTTAGAAGACAATTAATAAGACTGTAAGAAAATCCTTTAAACTGTATACATGAAATAACTTAATATTTAAATACTTTTTTTTAGCAATGAAAAATTGTCTTTGGTACGACAACAAATCGATGAAATGAAACAAAATAATAAACGTATTAATAGACAAATAGAAAATCTTAAAGTAGCAGTAGCTTTTGCCCATAACAATCGTGATGTTATGATAGAAGAAAAGAGACGTAGAGAACAACATGAAAAGTAAGTTTTAAAAAGAGTTAAAAAGTTTTTAGAAATAATTATTTTTAATCTATTTTTATTTTAACAGAATGGAAAAAATCAAGAAACATAGTAATTTAATAGAGACTGTACGTAGAGATTATGTGCATATTATGGAATTGAAGACCATATTAGAATTGCAACGTTTACGTACTTATCCTACATTGGGACCTAATCCAAGTCATTGTTTGCCTTAAACATAATTTTAATTTGTTTTAATTTAGATTTAGATATAAAAACAATCTTAAATAAATAATTGGGGAATGTATTATTTTCCTGTTTTAACTTACAGATAAATTCTAAGTACGAGAATGGTTTTCTGTAAATTCGTACTTAAAGTTTTTAATCTGACTACTACTGGAAATACGCCCATTAAATTTCTATTAAACAAATACAAATAAATTTTTTGAGTATAAAGAAGTATGTTCAGTGTTGAAAAAGATATAAACCAAATAAATTGTCGTGTCGATAACAAAGTTTTGCTTATTTTCGGAAATAAAACCGTTTTTCTTTCATTTAAAAACTGAGTTCGGGAATGAAATATTAAAAGCTTTTAATCTGACTTCTACTGGAAATATTTCTATTTAATTTCCATTAAACAAATACAATCAAATATTAAAAATAATACTAACTGTTAATAAAACAAATTGAATTAAATTGAACGAAATTTCTTAATTCTAAAGCAGTATGTTCAATGTAGAAAAAATGTAAACAAAATTGCAGTGGCTGAAATTGTCATGTCGATAACAAAGTTTTGGTTGTTTCCGGAGATAAAACAGTTTTTCTTTCATTTAAAAACTGAGTTCGAGAATGGTTTTCTGTAAATTCTTATTAAAAGCTTTTTATCTGACTACTACTGGAAATATTTCTATTTAATTTCTATTAAACAAATACAAAAAAATAATAAAAGTAATACTAACTGTTAATAAAACAAATTGAATTAAATTTCTTGAGTGCAAAGGAGTATGTTCAGTGTAGAAAAAAATATAAACCAATTAGCAGTGGCTTAAATTGTCATGTCGATAACAAAGTTTTTGTCATTTCCGTAAATAAAACACTTTTTCCTTTAATTTAATATATTTATACCCTACACCACCATAGGTGGGGAGGGTATTATGCGTTTGTGCTGATGTTTGCAATACCAAACACAACTATTCCTATACCAATCGGCTTGAATCCACTTACTGAGTCGATTAACGAGTGTTCGTCCGTCCGTCTGTCCGTCATGTAAACCTTGTAATCATACTTCACAGGTCACAATATTTGAACAAAAATTAATAAAATTTGGCACACTGATTTCTAATAGTTCAGGGACGAAACCTATTGAAATTGGTTATGATGGGTCCATTATTTCACCTAGTCCCCATACAAATGTCCTTGCCGGAAAAGGGTTTAACAATCATAAATACCTTAAATACAGCAATATTTTAATGAAAATTGCCACATATAAGTTCTATATAAGCTTAAATCTGTGTGCCGATTTTCAGAAAGATCGATTCATAATTGATCATAACTCCCGTATAAACACCTTTTCAGAAAATCACTTTATCGGACATAAATCCCATTAAAATGTTAGTATCAAGTTAATATGCGACAAAAATAAGTTTTATATAAACATAAATGATACAAAGATCGATCCGTAAGTAACCATAATTCCCATATAAGGCCATCTTTTGGGAATCACCCAAAAGTGAATAAATTCATATAAATCATAGCATCGGCGCAATATTCTGTATTCTTATATTTTATTTCGCATTTAATATGAATATCAGTCCACATTTGACTCGAAGTCTAAAAAAAGACCCCTGCCCTAATTATAATCTACACAATGGTGTAGGGTATCATATGGTCAGCTATATCTTGACCGACTATATCTTTTTCTCTGGTTCTTTGCCAGTTTATGTTAATATAAGTATATACAAATGTTTTAATTGTTACCATTAAAAAAGTAATTGAAATGGTTTTTGTCTTTGATAAGTTCTTTTAATAAAACATATTTTTTTCAGTGTAATAGAGATTGAAAATAATTTTCTTTTTATTTAAATATTTAAACACTTGATTAATTGTTGCCATTAAAAAAGTAATTGAAATGGTTGTTGTCTTTGATAAATTCTTTTAATAAAGCATTTTTTTCATTCTTTTTCTTTTCAGTGTAATAAATATTGAAAATAATTTCCTTTTTATTTAAATATTTCATATTCGTAAATAAAACAAAAAGAGAATTTAATTAAAATTTAATTAACTACCAACTTACCAATCAATATTGATGGCTCCATTTTGTTATAAATAAAAAACAAATATTAATAATATTATTAAATTGCTGCTATTGGGTTTATTTGTGCTCTGATGCTTAATCCAAGGTTGAATTTAATTGGTTTATACATATAAATCACTTTGTTAATAAAGTTATTGAAATATTATGTATTAAATTCATAATGAATTTATTAAAAATATTCACTTTAAAAAAAAAAAAAATAAAGAAAATTAAATAAAACAAAACAACAAAACGAAATATCAACAGTCAAATGTTATAGAAATAGTTTAATTCTGGAAAATAATTAAAAATAAAAAAAATATTTTAAAATTTGACACATGTAAATAATTTTTTTTCTTTTTTTATAGTAAAATGACAGCTGATGGATTTATGTTTAATTGAACAAATAAATCTTTTCAATTAAAACTATTTTTTCCCGCTTTAATTTTCTTTTATTTTTACACATTTGAGCGCATTTTATTTTGTATGTAAACAATACATCACTTTATTTAAATTTTATATTATAAACAATTGCATTGATAACAACAACAGCAACAATAAAATAAATAATAAATGAAAAAGTAACAATACAACATGGCAGCCTGCTTTTTAAATAAACATACACGCACACACACACTCTCTCATGTATTTTAGCCTCAAGAAAATAAACAAAAATACAATAAGAATTTTTTATTTTATATTAAATTTTCATTTAAATACGTTATTTTGTTATTATTTTTCTCTTCTTTTTTTTTCTTTTTAATACACAATTTAATATTTATTTAATAACAACAACAACAATGATAATAATAAAAAAAAAAAACGGCAATTATATTACACATTAACTTATACACACATTCTTGCTCTAACAAAATGCACTTTGCATGCACTCAGAGTTTAAAAACAAAAACACACAAACAAACAAACGAAACCCTCTCTTTATAAACGATTAAATATTAGACGAGCCTAAACGAAATGTTTGTTTACATTTATAAAATAAAACTACTCTCTACTCTTCCTACCATACTCTTCACATACATAAGTATAATTGCTGTTGTTTTATGAGCCTCATCAAAATAATAATAAAATAAATAAAAATAATGACAACAACAACAATTATAATACATTTATAAATTTTTAATCGTTTGTTGAATTGTTTGTTCCATAACACTTGTTTTTAAAATGCGCTTTTCATTAAATTTGTGTGTTTCTTTTATTCTTTTATTTTTATCTCTTTAAAGAAATTTGTTTACATATTTTTTTGGTTTTCTTTTTATTTTTTCTTTTTGAGAAGTATTATTTTTCACTCACTAAATTCACATTCTTATTAGTAGAATTTTGTTGGTGTTGTTGTTTTCTTTATTTACATTTTTAGTTGGTATTTAATTTTAAATTTTTGTTTACTAAAATTATGTTTGTACTACGTATTAGATTACAACAACTTGTTAGGAGTTAATAAACGAAGTGAAATGAAAGAGAGAGAGAGAGAGAGTTAGTGATAAAGATCTCTTTAATAAGTTTATTAGAATATTATTAAGGGTTCTTTCTTTTCGGGCAACTTGTTGATTTTTTCTTACAACTGTTAGCTACTGAAATATTTTAAAGTATTTATTTCATATTTTCTTAACTATTTGACCTTTAACAGTGATTTTTTTATTACTTTTTTTTTTTTAATATTAAATCAAGATAACAAATACCCACAAGAGGCATTTGAGTAATTTAAAGAATTTTGTGATTAAATTTTGAAACAAATTTGTGTTCTATAGGAAAATTTCTCAACATTTTTGTTTTAAATTTTCAAAAATATTTCTTTTTATAACTGATTTTATGTCTAATACCTTTTCACAGGAAAATTTTCTTAAAATATTTTAAAAGAAATTTTTACTGAAATATTTATCTCGTACAGGCGCGGATCTAGCCCAAGCTTTTGGGGGAGGAAACTATTTCCTTTAATTGTATGATTAAGTACAGATTTTTCATTAGGCGTTTTTATTTTGGGGAGGGAAATTTCCTTTTTTCCTTCCCCATGGATCCGCGCCTGGTAAAATATAATAACATTTTTTACAGTAGAATAAAAGTTGTTAAAAAATATTAAAATATTAAATTCCTGGTATGAAACTCTACTGTTGTTGCCTCACAGATACGCACACACATTTATTACAACGATTTATCAGTTTAGAATTAAATTATACATTTTATACATAATTTTTACAATTGATGTTTTTTTTATAAGATTTATTTATATAATAATTTATATAATTTAGATATAATTTATTCATTATTTTATTTATTTAAATATTATGTTTTAATTTTTTTTTGTTTTCTTTTTTTCTTTTGTAATATAAAATGTTTAAATGTCTAAATGTTAATTCCCAATTTATTAAAGATTTTATTTAATATATAATTTATTATTTAATATATATATTTTATTTGTATTTAATTTTATTTATAATATACATAGAGTAAATACTGTAAGTTATACTTATTTATTTATTAAATTTTATTTAATATTAAAGGATATACGACGGCGGGGATTATATGATTTTATTTTAAATAAATTTATTTATTTAATAATAATATTATTTTATTAATTATTTTCAATATATTTTTATGACGATTTACTACAATACATACAAGTAAATAAGTACCAATTATTTGTAAGGTAGTATTTTTTATTTTATTTTATTTTTTTGGTATTTAGATTTTAGAAATGATTTCTGTTCACTTGTTTTATTTTAGATTTTATTTATAATATAAAGGACAAGAATTTTGGCTCTCAAATAGAAATATTATTTAGCAGCATAAAGAGTATTTTTAGTTGTAAAGTTTTATGTTTAAAGAAGTAAAATATTTATGTTTTATGTTATTAAGGTTTGTTATAGCAATTTGAAATGTTTTTCAAAATAAATTGGCAGATTTAGAGTGATTTTTTATACTTTTTGTCTGTTGTTTGTTTGTGTATGAATATTTTTGTATGTTACTGTATAATATTAGTTTAGATTGTTAGTTTTGTTTCTTTTTTTGTTATTAAACTGCCTGTGTTGGTAGATATGTGAATTTACTGTTGTTGTTTTGTTTTATTTAATTATTTATTTTTTCAGTTTGTTTTTTTTTTCAATTTTAGTTTTAAATTTAAAGCGAGCCTTTTAAATATAAATAAATGTAAAGTTTAGTTTTTTTTTTTTTTTTTTTTTAATTAAAGTTAAATTGGTTTAATTTTTATATTATTTTTACAAATATTGTCCGACAGATTCCCTATACATAGACTAGTGGTCAACAATAAAGTTAATAGAAATCTATTGTAACAATCGTTTAAGAAAAAAATTCTTGTTCCTTTAATAGATTTTAGGATATCCTTTATAACTCCAATACACACATCTATTCTACACCTTTATAAACTTCCAACTTTACTTTCACGTGGTGTATTTTATACAAATTATTATTCATTTATTTTAAATTTAAATATTAATTTAAATTTATTTCTATTTATATATTTAATTAAGTTATTTGTATGTATATATTTACATATTTCAATTTTATTTCAATATAATACATAAAGTTTCTTTTTATGGTTTGAGTTTAATATGTCTTTTTAGTTTTTGTAAAATTTAAAGAGAGAAAAGAAAATAAAATATTTTATTTAATACAATTTTTAAAGTTGTTTTGTTTTATATGTTTTTTACGTTTAAATTCTATACAATTGGTCGAGTATATTAACTATTTGCTACTGTTTTGTTTGAAAAGAAAAGTTTCTTATACTTAAGTTATCCTGAGAGATAGAGTGAAGTCCTGTTAAGCCATTAATAGCCAATCTATCCAATTAAAATAAACTTTTTAGAAATTCAGAAAGAAATCTTTTTAAATAATAGCTTTAACTAAGTGTTTTGCTTTTGAAATTTTTAAATTGAATGTATGACTTAGAAATCCATCATAACTTTCTATAAGAAACTTTCCTTTTTTTTTTTTTTTAATGTGTTACTACTATGTTAAATAATTTCTAGAGTTATTGTAAAAATAAACCTTTCGATTTTACTAAATAACTAATTTAATTGGAAATATTTTTATTATTTTACAAAAATCGAATGATAACTGAAAAATTTTTAAATTAATTATACACTCTGCTACAAAATAATATCTTTTGTTTTTTAATAAAAAAACGGTAAGAATTTTCTTGAGGATGTGACAATATTTTATTCCATTTCAATAGTCGCATTAAATTTTATATTTCAAATATAAATTTGTTCAAAATCAGCACTCTGAAATTAATGGAAATTAAGGCTTTTTTAACAAAAATATATGAACAAATTCAACTATTTAAAAGGCTCTCTTTTTTAATATTCTAAAACCTATTACGAAATCATTAGTTCTAGAACTGTTATAATTAGCATCACTTCAGATTCTTTAATAACATCCTCAGAACAAATGATATTACAGCCAATTCTGACACTAATGGAGTAGAATGTAATTGTGGTTCTAAATTTGTCTTAAAGGAATCTTTTAGAGAACTAGTGCTTAAGAACTTATTTGGTATGACTTCTTCATCACTTCTGAGAACTAATTACTGGTTTTTGAATGACTTCTTTAGAATTGCTTAAGAAAACTTGGAAAAATAATTTTACTTATTTCAAAAATTAAAAAAGAGTGAAAGAGTATTTACAAAATTAAATTGAAAACAAAAGTAGCCTTTAGGAAAAAGACGGATAGAATAAAAAAAACAGGCTCTTGTTCTGAATATGACAATTTCAAACAAAAAAAATCATTAATTAAAGAACTATACTTAGAACCGTTCCACAGAATGGTTAATGGCAAGCTAACACTTTTACGGAACTAGTGCATAAATATTGCCACTTTTTTGAAAATGGCCGATTTTTAGATTGTCTTTTTAAATTCCAACTTTCGATTTATATAACTTTTTAAAGGATTCTTATATTATGTGATTCTTGCAACAACATTATTTAGAGGTGCCCTGTCCTATCCCATAAGCAATATAATGTTTTTGGATTTTTTTCTTTTAGAGATACAAATCCTTAGATTTTCCTTAATTATATCAAGTCAACGAAACGGAAAGCGTAGAATGGACTATAACACGAAGAAAAGTATATTTTTTAAAAATCATAATGGATCACCTTAGTCTCTATGAGCACCGACTTTGAATTTAAACGAGTAATTTCTCAATCCAACCTAAGACCACTAAGCTAAAAAAACTAAAATAATGATAAAATTGTATTTCTCTGAAACTATTTTTTTTGCAGAAATTTATAAGGATTATTTATATATACATACAGAAATCCAGTTCTGAAGGTTTGACAAATTTCAAACAAAGATCAACTGGTCGTAAACGCCAATTTAGAAGGCAAGTACAAGGCTGTTGTTGCAGTCTGTAATATTCTACTAATGAATAGAACTAATAAACTTTTTTCAGCTGAGTTGTGACATAATAATTTAAAAATTATATATATTTTTACTCTCTAGATAAATATGGGTTTAAATATAAAGCTTCAAAATTTTTTTTAATTTTTAAAAATGTTGTAAGAGTTACAGATGAAACTTGTTATCCTTAATTTTAAACATCCCTGACTATATACTTACTATCTTAATTCTGAATGACAATAATCTATTACATTAAGTTAGGTCTTCACTATACAATATATTTAAAATACTCATAAGCAATCTTTTCTTTTCTTAAAAAAAAAAACATAGTGGTATCAGTGTTGCCGATGAGCACTGATGGGTTTTCGGGTACATTTAAAGGCTCACAAGCCTGTATGAGAAGGGAAAAAATGTTATCCTACAGGCCGACCCCTCCCTAAAATTGTCCTATGGTAGTAAAAAACGTCGTGCAAAAAATTAGAGCGTTAGCTTTGTTGTCCTGTTCAAAGGGCTCTGAAGTTTTTGAAGTTGAATTTACAAGGGGAAAATATCGCAATTTTTGCTATGTTTTAAGATATATTTTGGTCATTAAATAATTAAGTTATGCATTTATGGTTAAGAATCGTATAGTACAAAATGATATAAAATCTATTCTAAAAATTCAGTTGAATAAATTCCGTATAAGTGTTATTGAATTGAGATTTCCAGGGCCATACGCTGTCTCAGAGCACTCGAGTAATGTTGACAAATTAATCGTAAAGTATAGTTTTTGTGATATATATTCCGAAATAAACAATTGTATTACTAAATACATCTTAGTTTACTTGGAATATGAGTTTTCTCCTTAGTAATAACGGTAAACCTGTCTTCCAGCTAATGGTCAAAGAATGTTGATTATTTTTTACGGTTCGTTTTAAAACTCAATTTCAGTTATTTTGCTACATTTAGTTAACATAATTCAAAATATTTTTGGAGATCCCATAGGGCATTTAATGGACAATATCCCTTATCAACATTTCAAATTAAATTTCGAAGATATAGATTATTACCAAAAAATATTTGCTTTTCTGCCCAACTATGTGCAAGAATGACTCTCAAATTTTTTGGATAAGTATAAAAATGNNCTATTAAAATGGAGGTAGAGGGTAAACCTACAAAGTTTGTCATATCGGGTATGTAAAAATTCACTTACGATTTAAGAATTATTTTGATCAAAGTTAATTTTACTCCAAAATTTTGACCTCGTTTTTTAAAATCAAATCCTAATATTTCCATGAAGTTGATTTTAATTTTTAACTTTTAAAATGGATATGGATTTTTTATTTTTTCAAAGAAATCTTAACTTAAGAGATCCTTTGGGCAAAGGTTTCCCGAAAGCTCTACCCGGATTTTGAAGAATTGTAGCATCAAATTTCAAATTCAGATTAATATAACATTTTATATTTATTAATATAACATTTATATAATACTTACAACAACATTATTAAGAATTTTTATCAATTATAATATTTGTCAATTTCACTGGGTTTTAAAATAGGCTTCCGTCTGATTTGCTGGTTCGTGAAGTTGGCAATTTCAAAGATATATTGATGAAAATTAGGTTATGGTCGATCCATTATTACAAATAATGTAATAATATAAATAATATAAAATAAGAAATAATATAAAATTTCTTCCAGAATAGGAATTTTTAGCGGTCATAATTGCCTTATATAGAAATATATTAATGAAATTTTGTATAGAAAATATGACAAATATCTCCATTACTGCTGACCATATTAAAAAATAATGAAGGTCAACTTGAGTATAGTTTTAATTAAAATTATTTGAAAATCAAACGAATTGTTTTCGAGATATGCTTCAGTATATGAGCCAATATCCATTAACTTTACAGATCGCCGTTTGAGACTTACTACTTATTAATACCATGTATCCGAATTGAAGGAGGAACGCGTACACAAGAATCAGTCTTTCCCAATGTTATTATTTCAAATGAAAAATTTTCCAATATTTCTAGGATTTAAAACAAATCGATTGTGAAATATATTTACAAGAAATTGAATTTAATTGTTAATATATAAAATTTAATTTATAAATAGTTAGTGAAGTGATCTTAGTGAAGTTCATTAAAGAACTATAATGGATTAAGATGGAAAATTTGTTCTTGAATATTAATTTCTTTAATAATAATTTAAATTAGGTGGTTTGTTGGAATACATAAATTTAATTTTTTTCATAGTATAATTTTGAACTAAATACCCCTCGAAGTGCTAAAACAAAGCGATAGTTAATATTTGTACATTAGAACATACATACATACATACATACATGTATATTTAGTGAATAGTTTGTGTTGAGCAAGTGACCCCACAGTTTGAAATATAGATTGAATGCACAGATACATAAAAATGAAACTACATAACTTCAAAATGATACTCACACAACCATAAATACAAAAATATTATATTCATATTATGATGATTACCTAGAAAATGCTTAGAAATGAAATGAATGAAGTGACACTAACTAAATACTTAATACAATTTGATGAGTATGTTTAGTAAAAAGATAAATAGAATTAATAGTATAATTAAAAGAAATTATGTTAAAATAACAAACAAAAAACTACACTAAGGCCTTATACATATACATACATAATTATACATATACATATAAAATTTTATTTTCAATAAAAACTAAGAAAATAAATTACCAAGAAAAAAAAAAACTTAAATAAAATAAAAACTAACCAAATAGAAATATTTTTGAGCACTACAAAACAACTACTAACTAATTAAATAAAATATGTAAAAATAAATCGAAAAATAAAAATTTAAAATACATATACTTACATGAACATTATAACACTTACACACTTACAGACATTTAAACTTAAAAATACACTAACACAATCACTAAAATACTAATACAAATTTTATATGCCTTATTAAGCTAACTTTATTAACAACAAAACAAACAAAAACAAATAAACAAAAAACAAATAAAATTACATAAATAAATACTAAAATAACAACATATAAAGAAAGTAATAAAATAAAAATAACTAATTAAATAACATTAATATTAATAAAATTTAACTAAATTATATTATAAAATAATTAATCGAATAAAAAAAAAAAACACTCTGCTACAGTGAAAAACTGATGGAGAATTTAGATTATAGGATTTTCTTGAGGACGACATTATGAAGTTTTAAAAAATTTCTAATACACCCTTTTAAAACTTTCCATGCATTTTTAATTTTTGCCCCACAAAGTATGCACCAAAAAAATCAAATAAATAATTTGTAAGTTATTTTTGCAAAAGCATTAACTGGAAAGGGGAAAAATGTTTTAAAAGTTTATTGAAAAAAGTAAATTTATGAAATCTGACTTTGACAAAAATCATAATTTCTACAAATTCAAAAGTGTAATTTTATACTAAATTATCTCTTATAGTTATAAAATAAGTATATTTGGTTTTACGGCAATAAATCTTTTGGTGTATAGGGGATATATGAACAATATATGAAATATTCTGCAATTTATAATACATTCAGAAATATTATAATGAATAACAAAATTGATGATTATTCCAATTCGTCTAGTCCGGAAATATATTCCAAAGACAGCACCCTGAATTTATAATTTTTTAACAAAAATATAGAAATTTCATTTCGATTTTTAATTTCCATCCAACATTGGTTTGAGACAAAATAACAAAACATGTTAGTAACAAATTGTCACTCGATCTTTTCTTAATAATATAATGTAACAACTTAATAATATGTACTTTAAATGGAGGCTATTACTTCCCCAGAACCTATAGTACCATTTATCCTGACTTATTAAACTTTAAAGTGGCATAGTTTCTGTTCCATAGAAGATTTTGGTTTGATTTTTTTCTATATAACGAATAATTATGTCAGCTAAGTAATGTATTACATATGAAAAAAATCGAGTAACTATATATATTATATATGTAATAAAATCTTTGCTAGTAAAGATATCTTAAATGTAGACTTTATCATATAGAATGAGAAAATTAAAAAAATTTGAGATTAAAAAAAATTCTCACAATTCTCAAACAAAAAATTAAAAAATCCCCATTTTCGTCTATAAATTCTACATTTTTCCGAAGTCCTGTTTGTCCTTATTGAAAACTTTTAACAACATATTATAGATTCCTGAACTAAATTCCATTTGCCGATTCGTGCTTTTGAGATTTTATAAAATACAAACTAAAGTCAAAAATATTCATATGAAATTTGTCAAATTCGAGAGGGTGTGAACCTTTACCACTTAAGTTATTTAACTTGTTTTTATATAAAAATAATCTCCTTAAAGATGCCTTGCAGAAAACTATAAAAGAAATTTTTATTTTAAAGGAGAACTAGTGAAGATACTTTTTCGGCTAAAAAAACTCACAAAAAGTCGAAATTTTTGCAATTTTCAAATTCGCAATCGTTTATTTTTGGACTCGGTAATGATATTGACTTCAATTTTTTCTTTATTTCTTTAACATAGAGGAGCATAAAAACTCAAACACAAATAACTTAAAAAGATAAATAGGGCGTATTTTTGTAGATCTTATCAGGGCCCATAATAATATATAAACATATTTGAAATCGGACGTAAATGGCTCTGTTGCTACCGCCTTACAGTGATACCAAAACGATGTTTTTAATAATTCCGTAACTATTAAACTGTTAAATATATCTAAATACAAAGTCAGATCTGAGATGTTTGCAAGCTCACTTGAAGGAGAACAGATTCCTAGCGGGTCACTGTGGGGGGGTGTAGGACAGAAGTGGATGGCCATCCAAAATTGATCTCTCCAAAACTCATTTAAGTTATGTATATATAAATAATCCTTATAAATTTCTGCAAAAAAA
>MINK01188554.1:0-14577 GCA_001735545.1 Phormia regina
TCAGTTCTAGTTCAGTTCTAGTTCAGTTCTAGTTCATTTCTAGTTCATTTCTAGTTCATTTTTAGTTCATTTCTAGTTCAGTTCTAGTTCAGTTCTAATTCAGTTCTAGTTCAGTTCTGGTTCAGTTCTAGTTCAGTTGATAGTTCAGTTCTAGTTCAGTCATACTTAAATTCTAGTTCAGTTGTAATTCATCAATTCTAGTTCATTTCTATTTCGGTTCTTGTTCTGTTCTTTTTAACTAGAACAGTACAAATTCGGTTCTCGTTCAGTTATAGTTCTGCTCTGTTCCGTTCTGGTTTAGTTCTAGTTCAGTTCTAGTTTAATTCTAATTCAGTTTAGATTAGTTTTGTTTTAGTTCATTTGTTGGTTAGTTCGAGTTTGATTATAATGTAGACTGTGGTCTTGTTTATAGTCTAGTCTATAGTGTCGAATATAATTTAGTTTCTGGCGCCTAAAGTGCGCTCAATATTCTCGACTATATTATAGTCTTGACTATATGATTTATAAGCTTAATTATACTTTCGACAATAGTTTAGTTTTATCTCTCCACGACAATCTAGACTATAGTCTTTTCGACTGCAATTCTGCGATGTCTTCTATAATATTTTTAGTCTCATTTTTCTATTTTAGTTTTAACCTTGACAAAGAACTAATTTTTCGTCATCCGGGTTTTTATGTATTTTTATCACTTACTGTTATATATGTATATGTATATATGTACCATATATGTGTTAAATATTTATATTTTCGTAGTTCATATAAAATACTTTTTTCTTGTAATAATTTTTTATAACTTTATGTAATTTATATGTGTTAATCTTATCTCTTAGCTGCTATAAAAAGTTACGTCTAAATGATTATTAAAAAGCTTATAAAAATATGTCATGGGAATATTAAAATCAGGTTAATAAAAAAATAAATAGTTTATAAAACAGTTAATAAAAAAAGTGTTAAAATTATGACTTTTATAAAACGTGTCGAATTGTTAACATGTTAAGCTTTTAGTAAGACTAAATTATTTAAAGGGATTATAATGAGTTAATAAATTATATTAAGTGATGATAATAAAATAAAATATATGTAGTTTTATTAAATGAATTGAAGAGAAAGTATATATAATAATAGTAGTTTTAAATTTTTTTTTCTTTCGCCTAAGCTTATGCTAAGAAATTTGTATTATCATAGGTATTTTAGTTCCGTAAGTTTTAGCTTATTTTTAAGTATACTTATGGTTTTTGTTTTAAAATGTTCATATTTTTAGATCTATAACTAATTTTCAGTATTAGTATTTCAGTATTGTTTATTTTACTAAATCAATACTGTCAGTCCTAAAAGTATGCTTTGATTATTTTCTTCTAAAAAAGGGCACAATTTACTAGACTACAAATTGGTCTGGTCTAAAACTCTAATGTAAATTTAATAAAAAAATCTTTCTTGTAATTTTTTGTAATTCTTATTTATTCTTTATATTTTTTACAAAATTTCATTTTCTCTCATATAAAATTTGAACCACAATTGTTTTTCTCTTTTAAAGAATTTAAATTAACTTAATTAAATAACATTAATTTACACATCTTTATTACACATTAATAATATACAAGTGTTTTTTTATTTATTTCAGTTCACAGTTTAAATAAACACACACATATGCATAATACATATACTTACACATACACTCTCATACAACATTAATGCGATTTTGAAAATTTAATGCATACTTATGTATATAAAAATGCATTAAAGAGTAAAATGAAAGAATTAAATGAAAATTACTGTAATAAATACAACAATAGCAAAATTTACTCACAATACAATATGGCGTTAATAATATTTATGACTTTATTATACAATCTATACACACACATATACGTGTAAGCTTAAACGCACACATGAGTTTGAGTAAAAAAAACAATAGGAGTGAGTGAGTAAGGGAGTTTAAGAGCAGAAGTATGTAAGAGTGTCTACATAAAATAAAAAGTATGTTGTTATTATTTATGTTATATTGTAGTTTTACTATAATTTATTGTGGTTGTTGTTGTCAATGCTAGTGATGTTAAGTATATTTAAAACGTTATTGACACCAATAAACATTTTATAGTTATTGTGACAAAATAATGAAAATACAAAAAAAAAAACTAAATAATAGAAATAAACAAAAGTGAAAGAAAACACAACTAACAAAATGTTTGTGTTAATAGTAAGAGCTAGGGAGATTCTATAGTTTATGAAAGAGTAGAAGTATAAACAATTATATTACTTACAAACAAAAACCACAACAGTTTATAAAAAAAAGTACCATAAAATTTATTATATATTAACTGTTTGCATGTGTTTGTTTGTTGTATGTGTTAGCATGATTACGTTAATATATTTAAGTGCGTGTTGAAGAATTTTAAAAAGTAAAACACATTTTTATATGTTTATTGTTTCAATATGATATTAAGTATAAAGTATTAAAAATATCTTAATAAAAATATTATGTAAAGCACTTAACAATACACAATGAAAGGATCATAAAGTGTTAACGTTAAGAGTAAATTAATATAATAAAATTTCGTAAAGAAAAACATGTTTAAGATGTGTTTAAGAGAAATGGGAAAATGTAATGCAACATGAGACCATAATATTTTTAAAATTCTTTGATTTCAAACAAAATTTTTTACTGAAGAATGGCATATCTTATAGATAAAATAAAATGATAGATCAGAATATACACCAGGCTATAGACTACATAAAGTACTGCACAATGGACTGTAGAATAGTCTACAGATTTAACTACAGAGTAGTCTAAATCCTGGACTATAAAATAGTTTATAGTTTGAACTACGGAATGGTTTATAGCTACAGAATAGTTTATAGCTACAGAACAGTTTATAGTATAGTCTCTAGTCTGGACTATAAATTATGGAATAGTTTATAGAGTGAACTGTAGAATAATTTGTGGTCTGGACTATAGAATAGTCTATAGTCTGGACTATAAAATAGTCTATAGTCTGGACTATAAAATAGTCTATAATTTGAACTACAGAATAGTCTATAGCCTGAACTGTATAATGGTTATAATATGGACTATAGAATAGTATATAGTCTGGACAAAAGAATGGTCTATAGTCTGGACTGAACTAGAACTGAACTAGAACTGAACTAGAACTGAACAAGAACTCAACTATATTCCAGAAAGAACACTTATCTTTTCGTTAGGACTTTATAATTGTGGTTTTAAAAAATGAAGACTTTCGACTAGACTTTTCAGATGTAAAACTGTCTTATGATTAGAATATAGTACAAACTAAAGTATTGAAACTAATTTATATTCTAGACTAAAGTCTAGAATTCAATAAAGTCTTTTTTAAAGACCTTTTAGCCCCATCTATAGTTTTTTTTTTTTAATATTTTAATATTTTCAGTTGGTCTCCCTTAAGTCATAATTAATTAAATTCCCTAACAGATTTCATAAAATAATTTACATAAATTTATTTATTTATTTACTTTTATTTACCACAACAATAACATTAAACCAAAACAAACGCCTTTCTGTTTACTTTACGCCATCATCATCATCATCATAATGAAAAACGAAATCATTTTTCTCTGTTTTCGTTTTTATTTTTTATTTTGTTTATCACCTAAAATTATGCTTCTATTATGTTATTATTTGTGACGCCTTTGTTTATACAACTACAATTACAATAATTTGTAGTGTATATTGTTATCACTGCATTTGAGTCATAACAACGTCATTAATAACACTCTAGAGTACAATAACTGATGACAGTGTCGTGTAGTGTCATGTGGTTGGTTGACTGTAATGTTTGGTTATATGGTTGGTTGCCTTTGACTATAAAAACAACTAAAAAAAATGTGTTTATGGGAAAAACAGCTACAATGTTATGTTTGGCCTATAAAAAAAATTACAGAAATTGTTTTGTATAACTGTGGCTTTGTACTATTTGTAGAAAGGGTTTTTGGGTAGAAGAAAATATTTTGATTTATTTTAGTTTTTTTCTTATCAAATTATTGTGATGTACAATAGTGCAGAAGAAAATAAATATATTATATTCTTGTTTTAAGTTTGATTGCTAGAAATAATGCCTAAGATTTCAAGAAGAAACTAACATAATTTTTTTATACATCCTCTACTCAAATTTCCTTTACTGTTTTGTTCTGTTCCTATTTGTATTTTTTTGAAATTATTTTTCAAGTACTTGTTCATGTTATATCTAACGATTATGGTGTCAATTGTTTATAATTATTTTTTTTCTTTTTATCATCAATGGGTGGTGGGTGGTGGGAAATGAATTAGGAAAATATTTTTTTTTTTTTTATGTCAATTAGTTTTTTCCGTTCGTCTTCTATGCAACACAATTTTGTATCAGCAAGTGATATGTGATAAGTCAGAGCTAATCAGTGAAATGATTATCATGACGACTAAGTAAAAACATGCAATTTATTTTAATGTTTTTTTGTAGTTGTTTGGCTTTTGTGCTTGTGGTAGCAGACTAAGTGGAGTCAATGTTTCTTAGGAGTAAAATAATCATAAATATCAATAATATCTTTTTGGCGAATGAAGATAAAAAGTCAACAAAATTTTATTGGAAATTTTGGTTATAAGTAGAATTTAGATTGTTTAGGAGATTTTTTATAAGGAGCAATAAGGTTGAAAATTAACTGCATACCTTTGGGGGATATTTTGTTTAAAGAAAATTTGTGGGGCATACAGACTAAGATTAGAATACATTCTATGCATTATTTTAGTCTATGGAGTGTAGACTGTAGTATGGTCTACAGTCTAGTAACATATAGTTTGGACTATACAATAATCTATAGTGTGGACTGTAGAATAGTCCGTAGGCTGGAAAATTTATAGTCTATAGTCTGGACTATATTATAGTCTATAATTTGGATTATAGAATAGCCCATAGTCTGTACTATAGATTAGCCCTGGACAATAGAGTATTCTACAGTTTGAACCATAGAATAGTCTATAGTTTGGACTATAGAATAGTTTATTGTTTAGACTTTAGAATAGTTTGGTCCATAGACTATATAATAGCCTAAAGTCTGGACTATATAATAGTCCTGTACTATATAATAGTCTATAATCTAGACTATAGATTAGTCCATAGTCTGGACTATAGAATAGTCCATAGTATATATTATAGAATAGTTTGGATCATAGACTAAAGAATAGTCTATAGTCTGGACTATAGACTATTCCATTCCATAGACAATAGAGTATTCTACAGTTTGAACCATAGAATAGTCTATAGTTTGGACTATAGAATAGTTCATAGTCTGGACTATAGAATAATCCATAGTTTGGATTATAGAACAGTCTATAATCTCGACTATAGAGCAGTCTATAATCTCGACAATAGAATAATCTTTAGTATGGACTATAGAATATTCTATAGTCTGGTTTATAGAATAGTCATTAGTATGGACTATAGAATATTATAGAATAGTCATTAGTCTGGACTATGGAATAGCCTTAGTCTGGACTATAGAATAAGTCATATTTTGGACTAAAGAATAGTCTATAGTCTAGACTATAGAATAGTCCATAGTCTAGACTATAGAATAATCTATTGTCTGAACTATTGCATAGCCTATTGTCTGAACTATATTTTTTTTTATATGGCCATAGAATTTTTATATTTTTTTTATTTTTTCTATTTTAAATTCAGTTGCTTTAAAATTTTGTTATATTTACTATTAAAAATCTGTCTTCACTTTAGACAAGAAACCTTAAATAAAACCAAGTGTAATCGGATTAACACTAGTTTAACGAAACCGCAAATAAAATTAAAAAAGAAAAACCGAAATCCAAACATAACCAACCTCTAAATAAAACCTAAGGTAACAGGCTACATAAGAGAATCAGCAAAACAACAACAAACCTTGAAAAAAAAAAACAACAACAGGGAATAATGTTACAAAATAATAACCCAGCAAAACAAATTTAATAGGAAAATTTTTAGAAGAAAAAGAAAAATAAATAAAATTAAATAGAACTTTAAGGATGTTTTGATCAATATTAGGAAGGCTTTTTTAGTAATTTCTATTGCTATTTAAATTAAAGGAAATGATTTTTTTTGGTGACGTATGAACAATATTAATTAGGTAATTTTTTACTTAAACCACTATAACTCTTGATGGTTTCAATGTGTTTATTCAGATGTTAGGTAGTTTTAGTCCTTAGACTACGGTTTATAACCCGAATTTAAATTAAGTTATATTGTGCAGCTTAATCTATTTGAATTAAAAGTATTTTAAAGGAGTTTTTAGATCTTTTTTTTAAATTCATGTTTCATTTTTAATGTGTTCAAACTTTTGCTGGGTCTAGTTTGTTTTCATCACTATTTTTATCCCTAGACTGAGCTTAACATTTTTTGCTTTAAATTTGTGTTCTTTTTTTGTTGTTTTTTGAGGAATAGCTGTCCTTTTTTTTCTACTCAGTTTACCACTATTTTTTATGTTGTATATAACGCTGCTGCTGCTGTAGGCGCTGTTGTTTATTTATTTTTTGGGTGTGAAAAAGGTCATTTGGCCAAATAGTCATGTTGTCCTTAAAGCTAAATATTTTTTTTAGGCGACTGCTTCTTTTTTTTTTTTTTTTGTTAAACTCATATGTAACATATTGACGCTTTAACATTTGGCAAATTTACATACATATGTCTATATGTGGTTAATTTTTATAAGGTTTTGTAAAGCAAAATAAATATATGTATGTATGTATGTAGAGGAAATATCCTTTTACATGATTAGATGCGTAGGATAAAAAACAAAATTTATTTAATAATAAAGGAAAATAAAAAAATTAACATAAATTTAAGGGTTTTGTTAAAGGAAAAAAAATAAACAATAATAAAAATATGCATGATTAAGTAGGAGGATATGTACATATTTTTAAATTTAGTGAAAAAAGGATTGAAAAGAAAAACACTAGGGAACAAAAAAAGTCAATAGAGATTGTTGACAATTCCCTATTAAAAAAATAATAATATTTTTTTTAAAAGAAAATTTTAACTTTTTTGTAGTTTTATTGGACAAATTCTTTTGAAGTTTTTCATTTAAAAAAGTTTTAAGAAATTTACTCTAATATGTATATAATATGCATTTTTATGAATTTTATTCGGTTACGTATGATTGATATTAATTAAAGAGGTTTTTATAAAAACTAGCATAACTTTGAAAATATTAAGGATATTTTTAAAATTTTGAATGCATTTTAAGCTTTTAATTGTGAAGTATAAAACTAAGTTATAAAAAATTCTTAAACCCTAAGCCATAATCTAAAATTCTTTAAAATGATTTTCATTAAATTTTATATTTTTAATTAAAAAAAAAAAAAAAAAAACAAATAGTTAAATTTGAAAGTAATTTAAGTATTTTTAATGATTAACTTAACAATTTTCAGTTATATTTCTATTTTGAAAAATTTTAGAAAATTTAAATTTTTTTAATAATTTAAAAAAATACTAGGTGACGTATGATTAATATTAATTCAATATTAGTTATATTGATTTACAAAATTGTATATAACTTTGGCTATATTAAAGATATTTCTAAAAATCAAAAAGAATTTTATAGCGAAGACTTTAAGGTAAAACAACATTATAAGATTACTGAATATAAACCTTAAAAAAATAGTTTAATTAATTAATTACTAAAATATATTTATTTTGAATAAAATTGTTAATTTTATAATTTTAATAATAATTAAATAATTTACCCGCAAATACATTACGAGTTAAATGAGTAAATTAAATAATAATTTGTTTTAATAAAAAAATAAAAGAAAATTTTAAAATTAAAAAAATTTTAATTTTTTTATTTTTCTTGTTTTTTTTTTAAGGATGGAGCAATATTTGTTATAATTGCCTTAACTATCATAATTTGTATGTATTTTTTTAATTAAATAAAATTAAATTTGTTTAAAATTCTTTGCTGATAAGACTTTATAAAATTTATTTTTGATGGCGTATGATTAATATTAATTCAATATTGATTTACAAAAACGTATATAACTTCAGCTGTTTTCAAGATATTTGTGAAATTTAAAAAGCATTTAAAAGCCAAGACTTTAATGTATAAAACAAAGTTATTATAAAATTTTAATTTAAAATAAAATCTATATATTTTTGTATTTATTTAATTTATGAAAGTAAAAAATATATATTTTCTTAGACTTTAATTATTTATTTCTTTTATTTTCCTGTAAGAAAAAAGGAAAGACAAATTATTTGTGTATTTAATTAATTACCTAAAATAAATCATTAACATTCTTGACACTGTCACAACAAAAACATATGCTACAAGTGTTCATTTCAGCCAAGAGTTTATTGAATTTTTGACCCAATAACAATAGCTTATGATATAAGACAATTTAATTTGTAACAAAGAAGGAAAAAAAAGACATATATATATATTTCTTTGTTTAACTTGACAGTTTATTTGTTTTAGCCTATGGAAAACCTTAACAAAAATGTTGTCAATTTAGCGGAAAATCAAGACAAGTTAATTAATTTTTAGGCCACTTTCTGAACAAAAACAATGTCATTTTTCAGAGCTATTAAATACCTTTGGTTATAATTGTAATATATTTTATTTAATATTTTAATTTAACCTCCCCAATGTCCAATGTTATGTGTGACATTGACATTAACCTGTTAAAATATGTGTGCGTATAAGTGTCTATTATAAAGGCTGACAGTAAAAGTAAATATGTGTTAATACACATATACATAGAAAACCTAGTTATTAATAAAGACACATGTTTTTTTTTTTTTTTTTTTTTTTGGTTTATGTGTATATAAATGATTAACTCTCTTGCTAGCTCTCTTGTCTTCTTGTACATTTATATTTAAAAAAATTGCTAAAGACAGACAGATGGACAGACAGTCATACGTACATATACTACCATATATCTATGTAATCATATGGACTACAGACTCCTATAGGGATTCTCTTGGATATGTCTCCTTGTTATTTATTTGTTTTTCCCCTGCTCTCTTTTTTAATTTCTACTACAGAAAGTCTATATGAGTTTGTTTATTATTGTTTGTGAGTGTGTGTATTTTCTTTTAACCACAACATTGTTGATGTGGTTTTTTGTGTATTTGTTTTAGCTTAAAAACAACAACAACAACAACAAAACAAAAATAACATTACTATTCAGTAATAGAAAAATCATATCAGTTAAAGGCCAAAATATATAAACAATTTGCCAATAAAAATCTTTAAGTTATTAAGGGGAACTTGGGAGGATTTTATTTCACTTAAAGATATTTTATGTTATCAACATTAAAACACAATTCTATCTAAGTAACTAATAAATAGTTTAATATTTAAAGACTTTTAAATAACTTAAATTTTTACAACTAATATTCCCTAAAAGTTCTTTGTTTTTCAAAATCTTTTGAAAATTACTCTAGTAATTAAAAACACTCCTTCAACTGATGTCCTTAAACCTTGAAAATAATTGCAAATTTTGTTATTTATTCCTTATAATGCCATTTTAATTTAGCCTCCCAAAATATCCAAAGGAAAACAAAACGATTGTGTTTAATAGCAAACCGGCAATAATCAACACCTGATAAATATGTTGCAACAACCTACAGTGTTAGAACTTTCTCTTTCTGTCCCTCCCTCTCTCTCTCTCTCTCTGTCACATAAAGCCTCCCTATAATGACCTTATCAAACCATAAACATGACCTATTGTTTTGTGTGTATGTATGTATGTGTGTATTAGAACGGAAAACCTAAAAACCAAACCACAAATTGAAGATGTCTACAAGTTGTAGGACAAGAGTTCAATTAAATAAGAGCAACAGCAACAATAACCACAAAAAAAAGAAGAAAACAAAGAAATACTAGGAACAAAAAAGAAAAAATTGCTAAAAGTATTTTCTGGTAGTTGGTTAAATAGCAAGATTGTTTCCTGTTTAATACAAAGTCGTCAGTCAGGGAAGAATTAATTGGAAATTCTTAAAGGTGATAAATAACAAGAGAATTATTTAATTTTTCAAGCACCAGAGTTAAGAAACCCTTTAAGAAAATCTAACAAATTAATAATAAATATAAATAAATATTATTCTAATTGATTAAATAAAACAATTAGAATTTTAAAATTTAAAATCTTTAAAAAATTGAAGAAAATTTAAAACATATTTTTTAATATATTTTCTTAAGATTTTTGCTTCAAATTTTTAAAAAATAATACAAACTTGTTTCTATTTATGTAAAGTATATTCTTCTGAATATTTTAATATTTTGAAATATCCATAAATCCCTTTAAATTTAAAGAAAAACCATTATTATTCATATTGTGCTTGATGACGTATGATTAATATTAATTCAATATTATTTTACAATAATTCTCATAACTTTTGTTGTATTAAAGATATCTTTAAATTTCAAAAAGCATTTAAAGCTAAAGACTTTANCATNCANATATNATNAGATTANTTTTAAATATTAAATATTTTTAAGTTATGCAATTTAAATATAATTTTTAAATAAAAATAAAATTTTTTGAAAATTNTTTAATCAATTGAAAAAAAAAAAACGGGATTTTATGTAACTAAAAAATATATATNTTTAAATAATTTAAATAAAACANTTAGTATTTNAAATTNTATCNCTANNAAAAAAAGTTTAAGAAATTTTNAAAAACNTTTTTATTTTATATTTTTCTGTAAAGATTTTTATTAAAAATTTTCAAACAATAGTACAAACTTGATGTTACTTAAGTAAGGAATATTCTTTTGAATACTTTAAAATTAAAAATATCAAATTTATTTAAATTTATAAGAAAAATTAATATTATTAATTTTGAGCTTGGTGACGTATGATTAATAATAATTCAAAATATTGATTTGCAAAAGTTCATATAACTTTGGTTATATCAAAAATATTTTAAAATTTTAAAAAACATTTAAAGCTTAAGACTTCTATATATATGTAAAATTACATTAAAAATATTTTTAAGGCTTAACATTTGAATATAATTTTTAAATTAAAACATTAAATAATAAAAAATATAAATTTTTTTTATCAATTTATAAGCAAACAAATCTACATTTTTAATCATTTTTAATATATAAATATACATTTCATTTTCTAGATTTTAGAAAAAATATTAATTTTTATTATTTTTATAAAAATTTTTAATCAATTGGAATGAAAATTTATTTTATTTAACTAAAAAATATTCTTTTGAATACTTTAAAATTTAAGATATGAAAAAATTTCCTTAAATTTATACAAAAAAATCATTATTATATTTTGAGCCTGCAGACGTATGATTAATATTAATTCATTATTGATTTAGAAAAATTCCCATAACTTTTTTTTGTAACAAAGGTATCATTAAATTTCAAAAAACATTTAAAGCTAAAGACTTTAAGGCATAAAAACACTGAATAATTTTAAAGCCTAAATTAGAAAGATATTTTTTAAAATTAATTATCTTTTTTTTTTTTTGAAGAATTGCTCTATATTTTTATTAATTTAAATTTAATATAAAAAATCCATTAAATAATGAGCAAACAAAATCCGTATCATGTTTAATATTTAAATTGTCCTTACATTCTCTAAAAACTAGCAAACCATAAAAAAATATTTTATTATTTACTAATTTCTGTCAAGTAAATTTTTTTTATAATAATTTTCAATTCGAAAAGAAAACTTGGTTTTATTTAACTAAAATCTATTCTTTTGAATAATTTAAAATTTGAAAATATCAAAAATTCTTTTAATTCTTTAAAATTCGTATTTTAAATCATATTAATATTGGTGACGTATGATTAATATTAATTCAATTCTGATTTATAAAAAATCCTCATAACTTTTATTATATCAAAAATATTTTAAAACTTTTCAAAGATTTCAACGCTTAATATTTAAAGTTATGAATCGAAATTACAATAATAATTAAACAGTTAATGTAAAAGAAAATATTTCAATTTAATTAAAATTGTTGAACATTTTTTATAATTTCATTACTATTATTATTTAATTTTTGCTTCGCCCGGGTTCACACACAGCAATTTTTCTTGCCGCAATTCTGTGTTTATAGGAGAGAGAGGAGAAGAGAATAATAAACTTTTACATTCTCTTTACCTCTCTCGTGTACAAAGTCAGAATTGCGGCAAGAAAAATTGCTGTGTGTGAACTCCGACTTCATATAAAATATTTTTCGCTTACAAAATTTCGCTTTATTTTCTTTCTATTTCTCTCCATTAAAATTGTAAGGAATTATTATTATTATTATTATTATTATTATTATTATTTTTAAATTATTTTTTTTTATTTTTTTAAGTAATAAATTTTTTAAATGATTTGATCTTATTATTTTCTATTTTTTACTTTAAGAATATTATTCTGCATATTTTTACCTTGAAGGTATTCAAAAATTAGTATTAACAAATTTGTGCCAGATGACGTATGATTGATATTAATTCAATATTGATTAAGAAAAACTTGCATAACTTTGGTTGTATTTAAGATATTTAAGAAAACTAAAAGGAATAAAAAATTAAAGGCTTCAGGAATTCAAACAAAAGCATAACATATTAGAAATCTTTAATCCCTAAAGCTGCAAAAAATGTTAAAAATTTTTATTTTTAAATTTTTTTAAATAAAATTTAATTTTTTTTAAGAAAAAATAGTAATAAAATAAACCAAAAGTTTTAGTTAAGAAAACTTATGAAAGATTTTGTTACTTAAAGTTTTTCTTTTTTTTATATTATTATTTTATTGAAAAATTTTAATAATTTTAAAGGTTTGTCCCACAATATCAATCGAAAAATTTGTTGGGCAAAATATGTGGGAAACAATAACAAAATTTAAAATTTTTAATTTAATTGTTGTCTGTCTCCTACATCGTGGGACAGGTTGTAAGTCTCTAGACTTATTTTATTGAGTTCATTAATAATAAAAATTTTACTCTTTAAAAATTTACTTAAAATTTTGGCATCAAGTTTGTGATAACAAATTAATATTACTAATACGTTTTACATTTCTTAACCAAACATTTGCATTTTATTTTCTATTGTTTTTGTTTTCATTTGTTTTTATAACTTTAATCTTTAATACTTTACTTTCTCTTTATTTATTTAAGTCTTTGCCAAAGTATTGTTGCTATTAAACTTTAATCCTGCACTTTATATTTATGCAATAATTTTTTTCTTTTCTTTTCAGTTATTTGTGTTGTCTCACTTTCTAACCATAAAAAGTATCTAGCTTTTTAAAACCACTTGTTAATTTATGCACGTTTTAACAATTGTGTTCACATGTTCACAGCTGATGTTTTTTTTTTCGCTGCTAGAGCATTGATAGGGGTAACAAAATATTTGTGGTAAAAAAAAGAAGGAAAGATATAAAGAAGTTTACTAAACAAACATGAAAGCTAGTAATTGAAACACATACATATTATTTTCTTTTATTTAGTATCTATAAACGGATTTTTATGTTGTAACCAAAGAGAAAGGGAAAATAGTTAAAATAACCAAGTTAAAGTAAGCAAATGTAATAAAAATGGTTTAAAAATAACCACAAATATATATTTAACAAATAATTGTGTGAAAAAAATATAAAACATATTTAAAAGGATTTAAGATTTAAAATATTTTCAAAACATGACAATTTTAAAACTCTTAAACATTTATACTATTAATAAAATATAGGAATTATGTAATTAATATTATTGCTTGATTTCTTAAGCTTTCAAATCTTTTTAAATTTTACAATTATCTCTAATGAAACCAAAGTTATGAAGATTTTATTAAAACATCAACGAATTAATAACAATCATACGCCATCAGTTACAAATTAAATAAAATCTTTTTAAAAGGATTTTTTACATAGTTGGTAAAGAAATGATTTTGAAAAATATTCATGAATTTAGCTCTAAATTATTGAATATTAAAAGAAAAATTTTCTTTCTTAAGTAAGAGAATATTTTTTGTGATTTCTTTAAATTAAACACAATTTTTAATATAAAATTAACAGGTCATTTAACAATAGGACCTTTAAATATAAACAATAGGACTTTAAATATAAAACATATATTTTTTGTTCATTACGAGAGCAAATAAATAAAATAAATTTATTTGTAGTTTTTTTTAATAATTTATTTAAAAATATTCAAAATTTCCATCAGTTAAAGCAAAATGTAGTCAAAAATTATGTAATTTCCCATTGCCTTTCGTCTCTAGTTTTAAATTCTTTTAAAATTTTGTTAATAACTTTAATACAACAAAAGTTATATTCATTTCTCTGAAGCAACTCTAAATTAATATCAATCATACGTAACCACATTTTTATAAAATAATCTTTTTTAATGATTTGAAAATAATTTCTTGAAATCAGAATTACTTTTACTTACATAAATCGAGAACTTAAAAACAGCGTTTAAATAATTTAATTGAAAATTTTAAAAGTTGATTTTTCTTATTAATAAAATTTGATTTTTCGGCTTATTAATAAAAGTGTCAAAAAAAATAATAATTAATATGTGCTACCTTAATATATTTAAAGGTTTCCAAAGACCTTAAACATTTAATTAACTTT
>MINK01188555.1:1106-11888 GCA_001735545.1 Phormia regina
ACTACATAGAATACTTTCGCTTCAACTGCAACTGACAGCTGCAGTAAAATACATGCATTAATATGGAACCGAACCAAATCAATACGTCAAACTTCAGCTTGAAGTACTTTAAAGATGAAAATTGTTCAACTTTGAAATGCCGAAGTACGTAAATACAATGTGTCGGTCGCTTTTTTTCTTATTTTAATATTTTTCCATTAAGTCGGAAATTTTAATTTGCAATTCATTATTTTTACTGAGCACATAATTTAATTTTAACACCTCCATATTTTATTATAAAAAATATTAATAACAAAATAATGCAACGACTGGGTTAATATAATTTATGCATTGCGTAGCTGTTAGTCGCAGTTGAAGCGAAAGTATTCTATGTAGTTGAGCCTTTACTCTTCCTCTGCTTTATTCTCTCATTTTTTGTTCATATCATTTTGACATCGCATGCAGTAGTTTTACACTAACAAAATTCAATGAATTATTGTTTTTGCAGATGTGCGAATACTTTATAATTATGCTTCGAAACGTTCTAGAAGTACAATAAATACAAACATTTTTGTTATAAATATTTTTGGAAGTACTTATAAATTATGATCAAACAAACGCGACTCGGACTTTTGTTTGTGAACCAATATGCTCAATAAGACGAAGCGAAAACTATAAAATACAAAATAGTAGGGTTCACCTTTCAGCCGGCTAACAGCCGATTTTGAGCCGCCGCCTGCAATTTTTACAAAAGTCTCCGCCGACTTTAAATTTATTCGGCGCAGGTCTTTGACGGTGGTAGAAAGGAACTACATATTTTCTATTTTTAATATAATTTTTTTTTGATAAATAAACTATATAATTATAATCTAATTAACAGTTAAACTTAGTAGCAGTTACAATGCAGGTATATTTCTTTTACAAACAATATATAAATTCTATAAAAATCCTTTAATTTGCTAAAGGCTGAGTGTCGATAAAGGAATACTCCGCCACGCAAGCTGATTTACTAAATAAACGCAAAACCCAAAGTTTAAAAGATGACTAATAATAATTTAAACATGATTTCCTTTCCTATATTTACAGTACTACACGCTGGCGATTGCTATCCTGCTGGCGTTGGGTAAGTTAAAGGTCTTTTTTTCCTAATGAAGTGTTCAAGTAAATTTTTAAATGTGTATTTTCAGTGTGTGGGACTCATTGCTTTTATGTACCAGGAGTGGCACCGGTAGAATTTGTCAAAGGACAAAAAATAGATGTTAA
Organism: Phormia regina; assembly: GCA_001735545.1. Lineage (NCBI taxonomy): Eukaryota > Metazoa > Arthropoda > Insecta > Diptera > Calliphoridae > Phormia > Phormia regina. Next base: position 2,349 of record MINK01188555.1, read on the forward strand.
AGCGGTAAAAATGACTAGTAGTCGTACTCAACTACCTTATCAATATTATTCGCTGCAATTTTGTTTACCCAAAAATGGTACATTAATCTATAAATCTGAGAATCTCGGTGAGGTCTTGAGAGGTGATCGTATTGTCAATACCCCTTACGAAGTACAAATGGCAGTTAATATCAATTGTAAATTGCTGTGCAACAAAAAAGACAACACACCACTAAATTGGGAACAACCACAATCGGCCATGGTGGCGGAACGTATAAAACATGAATATTTTGTTCACTTATTGGTAGATAATTTACCAGTAGCAACACGCATTGTTAATCTTAATAATCCCAACGAAGTGACTTATGAGCATGGTTATCGGCTGGGTCAAGTTGATGGCGATAATGTATATATAAACAATCATTTGAAATTCATTTTATCATATCACATGCACACAAAGTGAGTTGAGTATAATAATTTAGGGTTTTTCTTGTTTCAAAATATGTACAATGGTTATTGTAATTTTTTAGAGACAAATACCGCGTTGTGGGCTTTGAAGTTGAAACAGCTTCTGTTAATTATAAAGATATTAAATTCGAAGGAGACAATTGCAATTTTCCCGATAATGCCCGGCCTCAACTTGTTAATCCATCATCTAATACTCAACTATACTTTACGTACTCCGTTGAATGGAAAGAGTCCAAAGTTAGTTGGGCCTCACGATGGGATATCTATTTGGGCATGAAAGATGTACAAATACATTGGTTTAGTATTATTAATTCATTGGTAGTGGTTTTCTTCTTATCAGGTAAAATTACCTTATAGTCATTTTTTCATTTTCTTTTTTTAATTTTGTTTGTGATTTTTAGGAATTTTAACAATGATTATGATACGTACCCTTAGACGTGATATTGCTCGTTATAATACAGATGATAATATTGAAGATACTCTAGAGGAAACTGGTTGGAAATTGGTTCATGGTGATGTATTCCGTCCACCGAAAAATACACGATTCTTTTCAGCTGTTATTGGCAGTGGCATACAAATATTTTTTATGGCTTTAATAACAATATGTAAGTAAAATGAAAAATATGAAATAAAGAATTTAAAATACCAAATGACCAGTCAGGTGAAATTTGTAGTATGAACAGGATTTACTGATTAGTATTGAAGCATAAATTATATATATTTCTATATTAAATTGAAACGTTAATCTCTATTAATTCATTTCTTTTTAGTCTTTGCTATGTTGGGCATGTTGTCACCCTCATCACGTGGTGCTCTCATGACTTCTGGTATTTTTATGTATGTTTTTATGGGTATTATTGCTGGTTACTTTGCCGCTCGTCTCTATAAAACAATGAAGGGCCGTGAATGGAAGAAATCTGCCTTTTTAACAGCCACCTTATATCCCAGCATTGTATTTGGGTGAGTTTAGATGAAATTAAAAAATAGTCTGCATAATTAGAATAATAATTATTTTGTTATTTTCTTAGCACTGGCTTTTTCTTAAACTTTTTCATATGGGATAAAGAATCGAGTGGTGCTGTGCCTTTTAAGACCATGATCTCGTTACTTTTGTTATGGTTTGGCATTTCTGTGCCTCTCGTTTATCTGGGTTACTATTTTGGTTATCGAAAACAACCCTACCAGCATCCAGTACGCACAAACATGATACCAAGACAAGTACCAACACAACATTGGTATATGAATGCAATTTTAAGGTAAGTGGAAAATTATTTTCTAAATGTAGTTTTAAATAAAATTTTTATTCGTTATACCCTACACCATCAAAGGTGTGCACCCAAAAATAGTGGTCTAAAAGCAATATTGTGCGCTCACGTAAAACTTGTTACGAATCTATAAAAAAAAGAATTGTCGCAAACGATTTTATATAGATAAAAAATGTGTATGAAAATCATTTGAGGTTTAATTGCATAGAGTAACATATAGAGACGAAATTCTCGATTGACAATTAAACAAAATTGTTGTTTTGTAACGAAAAATGTGTTTTTTTTTCGTTTGGCAACAACAAAGTGTATTTGATCACATGTATTTTGTTGTTGCATGAGTTAGGTTTTTGATAACCGACTTAGGTTTTTGACAATTAGTTTCGTCTCTTGTTACTCTTTGTTTATTTGTATAGAACAAATTTGTCACAAATGGTTTTCTGTAGAACTCAATTTGTAACAAATGATTTTTTGTTAAAAAAGCTAAATGTTTTCTTTGAAAAAAAAAAAATTAATTTGTACCATTTTTTTTTTAATTTATGAAGATCGGTTCATTTCTTGCACACTGCACAGTTTTGTTCACATACGCAATGGTGTAGGGTACCGTATATTGGGTTTTGAACGACTATATATTTCATATTTATTTAACTATTTTTTTTTTCTTTTTTTATTTCTTTAGTACTCTAATGGCTGGTATTTTACCATTTGGTGCTGTTTTTATAGAATTATTTTTCGTTTTTACTGCCATTTGGCAAAATCAATTTTACTATCTGTTTGGTTTTCTATTTTTGGTATTTTGTATACTGGTAGTAAGCTGTGCCCAAATTTCCATAGTTATGACATACTTTCAATTATGTGGAGAGGTAATTATTAACACAAACTTCAACTTGTGTCCTTTAAAATTTGTTAAATATTTATTTTTCTTTTCATACACAGGATTATCGTTGGTGGTGGCGTAGTTTTATTGTTTCAGGAGGTTCAGCTGTTTATGTGCTATTTTATAGTATATTTTATTTCTTCACTAAACTTGAAATTACCGAATTTATACCAACATTATTGTATTTCGGTTATACAAGTAAGTTTTATCTAATGAAAATATTTTTTTTCGCATTTAATTATGTATTTTTGATATTTTATTTCCTTAGGTCTTATGGTTTTGACATTTTGGCTTCTAACAGGAACAATTGGTTTCTTTGCTGCCTATAGTTTTATACGTAAAATCTATAGTGCTGTAAAAATTGATTGATTTCATTATTTCATTTGTCGTACAACCCGCCAACAAATACTACAAACAATTAACTACCACATAAACATTTTTTTTCGGTATTCTATGTAACCAAAAACATAAGTAAATCAATCCAAATGCAATTTAATATAAAATTTTTATATTTTAGATGTACTTTTCTCTAATCTTTATTTTCTTGAATAGTTAAACAAAAGAAAATTTGATTTATTTTATTTATTTGTTCTTTTAATTGATATTTTGAGTTGTTTTTATTTAAAACTCTTTTTTTAAAAAATTATTTTATACCAATTTATTTTTAAGTAAACTAATTACTGTAATAAGTTGTTTAACATTAGTTATTTTAATTTAATTATTTAATATAATTTTAACTTAACATTCTGATAATTCCTTTTCCCCACTTTCTTGCTATCGTCAAGTTGTTTTATTTTTAATAAAAAAAAAAAAATAAGAAATTTCTCAATATTTAAACTTAAAAGCTGAAAAAAATGAGATTGGCTTTTTGTTTTAGTTTGTAAAACACTTTAATCTTAAGTCGTCTCTATTTGCTAAGTTAAGATGAAAATAAATCAACAAAAGAATGTATAAAAACATAACAAATATAAATTTGTAAAAATAATTAAAAAAATGTTTTTTTTTTTTTATTTTTTTCTTTTGTTAAATATTTTGCAATTTTTATATAACAAAACTTATATTTATTTAGTTGTTTTCTTTTTAACATTTTTACAGAACATAATTCAACAGATATGTTTTAATAATTAAGTAAATAAACTATAATTAGAATTCAAATTCTCCTTTACGGGGACATTTAGCGCGAGAATGACCTTCCTGGCGACATAAACCACATTTGCGGGGTTTGGAAGCGGCAGTTGTATTAGTAGCACCTTTTTTATCTTAAAATAATACATATAAATAACACCAAGACTTTGTTAAGGATAAATAAACAAAACTCACTTGGTAAGGCTTTAAAATTACTGCTTTTTGGAGCAGATGAAGAACCACTACCCCAGGAACTTTGGCTGTCATCTAAAATGATTTTTTATATAAAATATATAACAAAATTGTAATTAAAGTTAAATTACTACCTTCAGTTTGATCAGCCCATTGAAAAAAACCACACGATTGTTCACGATTAGCACAGGCGTAAAAACCTCTACCCTTATTAGGTCCATCTTTTCGTACTGTCAGGCTATTGGCAGGTTTATTACAATTACAATTAACTTGTTCTGTATTATCGGGTAATAAAGAATCTCTTGTACCCCAATTGCTCCCACTATCAGCTCGAGTTTGTTTATTTGAGTTTGATTGTTCGACATTTTCCGACTCATCGGCCCATTGAAAGAATCCACAAGATTTGTCACGATTTGCACAAGCATAAAAATCTCTACCTTTATTAGGACCTTCTTTACGTACGGTTAAACTATTGGCTGGTTTATGGCAATTACAATTAATTTTATCCTTATTATCAGGAATTACAATATCTCTGGAACCCCAATTGCTACTAGTACTTGCCACGTTGGTCCTACTACTAGAACCCCAATTACTACTACAAGCAATGTCATTAGTATTAGTTTCATCTTTGCTATGTGTTGCCGAAGATTGTTCAATTTCATCTGACCATTGGAAAAACTTACAAGGATTACTTTTAGAGCATACGAAAAACATTCTACCCTTATTTGGACCATCTTTTTTAACCGATAATCTAGAAAATATATTCATAAAAAGATTTTTAATAACTTTCAGCGATTTTCTACTTACTCTTTAGCTGGCTGATGGCATCCCGTGCATTTAACATTAATATTAGTTTCCTCAGCACTGATACGACTTGTGGAGCCCCAGGAGAATTTCTCTTCGTTCCTTGTTCCTGAGTTTTGTAATTTTGGCCTTTTAGCTGTTGATCCAATTTCCGAGAGTCTAGCATTTTTAGCTGCACTACCCCAAACATAGTCATCATTAAGATCATTGTTATCATGCAACCATTCGCCAAAACTATCATCTACATCTATTTGATCTCTGTTTGAAGTAGACGTCGATGTTGTAGTTGCATTATTTAAGGCACATGTATTTTGCTTTGTTTCTGAGTTTTGAAATTTTGCATTTTTAGCTGTTGATCCGATTTCTGAAAGTCTAGCTTTTTTGGCAGCACTACCCCAAACAAAGTCATCATCATTAAGATCATTGTCATCTTGCAGCCATGCACCAAAACTTTCATCCATATCAGTTCGATCTCGAGTTAATGATGTAACTGATGAATTTGTAGCACTGTTTAACGGGCGAGTATTTTGTTCTTTAGTTTTTTGATTTCCAGAACCCCATTGCACTTCAGCTAAGAAGTCATCATCGTCTTCATTAAATGCAGCGGCTAAATCATCGCTTAATACGCTTTCTTGTCGTATAATTCTTGTTGCCGTTGTTGTTCTAGTCGTAGTTTTAGTGGATTGTATATTAGCTTCAGCTGATAATACTAAATCATCAAATCCATCATTACTATCGAAAAATGCATCAATTGGCATATCCTGTAATTCGGAAGCAGCTATATCGTCTGCAGTTTGTTGGGTAGCTGAAATTGATTTTATATTATAGCTCACTAACAAATTTTTGAAAATATTAAACTTTAAGTTTTGTTCTAAATAAATGACAGTATGGATGGCGCAGAAAAAAGTCTAATATGGCCACTTTCATCTTATGTTTATGAAAAACTATAGTTTTAAACTATATCATAACTATAGTTTTAGTCATTGATATATCTAATTAAACGCTACACCCAATTTGTCAGTCATCTTCATCAACTACTATTTCATTATCAAATGATCCAAATTAAATGAAACTTTAATCTTACCTGCAGTAAAATACGAACGTATATTTGAGTTAACAGTTTTTTTATTTTGATTTGTGCTCGTAGTAGCTGATTTTGTAGAAGCTTTTTTTGTTTTCTTTGCTTTGGTTTCTGTCTCTGCACTAGAATCATCTGATTTTTTTGTTTTCGTTGTAGTACTTTTCGATTTTTTAGCCACATTACCGGTGGTAGAACCTTGCGGTGGTGGCGGCTGAGCTATACCATAATTAATAGGTATAGAAGAAATGTCACCAACAATAGGGCCCAAACGTTTAACATTTTCCAAATTGACATTAAAGATATTACGAAATTGTTCATCACAACGTAAACAGGTTTTATACCAACCAGAGGGTGCATTAAACATGGCTTTGTGATAGGAATTTGAAAATTTAAATTTTATTAATTTAATTTCTGAACCACATTTTGTACAGGTTTCATCTAATACATTAGGATCTTTACATTCATCAGGCCACCAAATACAATTTTTGCAATCAGGATAATTAAGACAACCAATAAAGAAACCCGTTTGATTCTTTTTGGGCTTTAAAGCCATGGGTGCTATTGAACATTTGGGACATTTAAATATTTCTTGTACACGATTTTGATTTTCAACAACTACCGGCCTTTCAGTTGAGGTGTTGCTATTGGATGAGTTGTTACTATTATTTTGGGCCGGAGTTTCTAAAATACGTTGTGCCATTTTTTCATCCATAGCGGTTATTTTATCCATAATTTGTTTATAAGCTTCTTTGTATTTAACAATTTGATCACGTAACACAGTTTTGGGATCCTTTTCACCCAAACATATTTTTTTCAAATCTTGCTCAAATTCCGCTCTTAGCATGGGTTTAGCTAAAGCTAATTCCATAGCATCATAACCCTCGTATAGACCCATACCTATAACACCCGGAACAAGGCAACCTTTGTCCACAACACCTATATAGCCTCTTTCTTTGATAGTGTTTATGTGTTCGGCATGTGTAGCGTCAGTACCAATGCCATGTTTTTCCATTAAGGCTATTAAATCGGCTTCGGTGAGGAGAGGCGGAGCTGTTGTATGACCTTCTGGCATTGTTATTTCTGTGGGTTCAAATGTTTGACCCTGTTCATATTTATGAATTTGTTTGGCATTCCATTTATCATAAATGTAAATATCGAGATAATTGCGTTCATAAATAACTAAACCAGTAGCGGTGAATTTTTCTCCTCCAATTGTTATTGTCACAATTGTTTCGGAACCAACAGCATCTTTACTAACGCAAGCTAGGAAGTGACGGCAAATTAATTCATATACACGACCCTCATTGCCATCCATATCTAAAGGTATCGAGAAAGAATTATAAAAAAATCTATGATTTATTGAAATAAATAAATTAATGTTTTTTTATTTCAATTTAAGTCTGCTTATGGAGACTTATTAAATCTTTATTTTTCATTTGTACTTACTTGGCACCATTTTGGTGGGATGTATCGGTGGATGCGCTTGATCAGATTTATTACCATTTCTAGGATTTGGTCCCCATTCAGCAACACGCTGAGCAAATGAACCCCAAACTCCATGTCCTGTTTGCTGTTCTACTAGAGTTCTTAAAAAATTCATTATATTCTTTAATTATAAGATTTCCGTTATTATAATTTGTCAACTTACTTTAAATCTATATCTTTGGAAAACATATTCGTCTCCGTACGTGGATAACTTATTATACCTTTTGTATAGAGTTTTTCTGCACAAGTCATAACTTCCTTGGCGGATAATTTTAATTTGCGTGAACCTAATTTTTCCAATTCAACGGTATCTAAAGGTGTGGGACGCCATTTACTCTTAGGCTTTACAGTAACACTTTCAACAGTAGCCGTAGGATTTGCAATAACCAGCAAATAATAGTCTTCACACGCTTGTTTGTCAAAGAGTCGATTGCGGGCCCAAAGAAATTCAACTGTTAAATCCTCTATAGTATGGATAACTATAAAATAATGAAATGCAAATGAATCATATCCATATATTTAGATTTATTTTTACATCATTTTTTACATGGTCAGATTTAAAATTTTACCTTTAATTTTCCAGAAAGGTTCTGAAACGAATGCTTCAATTTCTTTATAACGCTCTGCTACAAAACCTAATGTGGGTATTTGGCAACTACCATAGGAAATCAATTTATTTGCAATTTTCTCCGGAAATAATCTTTGCAAACGCATTGTCTGAAATCGTGTTATAGCAGCACCAGTCCTTAAATCCAATTCGGAACGCACATCAACAGCATCACTTTGCCTCTTATCTGGTTGTGTTAGATTTTGTAAAGCTCTTTTAACCGCTGCTCCCGTAATTTCTGAGAAAATTGCTCTATATACCGTTATATTTGGTTTAATGGCCCGGCACACATCTATAATCTCAAAGCCTATATTTTCACCTTCCCGATCACAATCGGTCCAAATGATTAAACCTTGACAACTGCGTACTTCACGTTCCAAAGTACGTTTAATGGCTGTAAAATTTTCACTACATGCTTTACGTACGGGAGCATCAAATAAACTCTGAGGATCAACATTGTTCCAATTGCGATAAGAACTCAAAAATTCGAATGTCAACAAATGACCCGATACTGAAGTCATGACCATTTTACTTTTTCGACCCATAACAGTTGCTTCAAATTCATAAATTTTATTATACACCGAAAGACCTTCACGCTAAAATGCGTGTTGTCTTAATGTGATTACACTTTATTTTTGAAAATGTCCTTTTATACTTACTCTTCTAGCCGTTCCATTGGACAATTGACCGGCAATTGTCTTGGCTGCGTCATTTTTCTCCGCCACATTTAAGTACTTCATTTCTACGATTTTTTCTTTTTTAGCAAAGCATCTTTTAGGCACATAGAAATTGTAACATTTTAGTATTTTAAGCATTTAGATTTACATTGGATTATTGTGCTAATATGAACAAAATTTAAAATATTTCCGCCACAAAAAGAAAAGTAATTTTGCATATACGATAAACATGCAGTCAGTGATGGTAACATTTGTTTGTGGTGAAAATAAAAAAGGAATTTCGCAAAGTCTGAGGGCAGCTTATTATGTATTTAAAAATATTTAAAAATTGTTTATGTCATTAACGACATTCATTTTCTTTTTTGTTGGTATATTGTTTGAAAGTATTATTTTCTTAAGAAAAATATTTTATTGATAAATTTTGCAAATATAAACAAATATAAATTTAAAGTTGAGAAATAAAAAACAAATCCGTTGGATATTTTCTAGCGATTTTGTTAATGAAATATTGTTGACACACTACATACAGCTTGATTATCGATAACATTTGTTTACATTTCCAATTACCTCTAGCTAGCGATGACACTTGTAAGTAAACAATGAAAATAATGTAAAATACGTGTATACATCAGACAACTGCGCCGATCGGCTGTAAGCCGGCTGAGTCGAGCCTTTAGTAAATTCATGATATTCTTGAAATTTTAATATTAATTAAAAATTTTTTTCATAAATTTCCTTATAATGTCGGCGACATTTTTTAAATCTAAACAAATTTGGATTTATTTAGTGTGCTATATGGAATTAAAAAAATAATAAATGATAAGAATAAAATGAATAATAGAATAAAATCGCTATTGTCGACTATTTTTCTATATTGCGAGATGTTTTGTTGCTTCGTTGAACACTTGAAGAACCATGTTCATGATGATGATGCTTTGACTACTTGAAAACTTCAACGAAATTTATTTTTTCAACAACATACA
>MINK01188556.1:7882-19128 GCA_001735545.1 Phormia regina
TTTTTTTTTTTTGCAGAATTCCAGTTTGGAATTTTTTGAACTTTATATGTTATCAACTTCTCATTAGCTTTAAATTTTCGCACCAAATTGTCGAAGCACTGAGAAAACTGGGCGATTTTCTACCAGATTTGTTTGGAGTTCCTTTCAATATGTCTTCAATTTTCTGGCCCTTCCAATATCATGTGACCAATTATTTGTAAGATCTATTTGGATTTTTTGAAATGTTTTAATAATTTGTAGGACATCGACCTTACTTTAACGTATTCAAGGAAAGAACAGCCTAAAAGTCTATTATATGAGCAGAAACATTATCTCTAACACTTAATGTATATACAAAACGTATTAAAATATTTTTTTATACGCTCCAAATTTGTTTCACTTGTACAGGAATATACCTTAAGCCCATGAGAAATAATTGGCATTAATGTTGCATGGGTTACCAATTTCGGAATTTTCAAGGGTAAAAAATAGTGAACATTGTACAGCCCACATAATCTAAATGATAAACGAGAAAAAATGCAATTAATATGGTAATCAAATAATAGTTTATTGTCTATTAAAAATTTATTACCAACAGAGGTAATCAATTTCCTGATTGCATATTTTAATTTTAGGTATATTAACACCGTGTTCATTGAACACCATTGCCTTTGACTTCACTATATTGAGAACAATAAAATTGCTATCACACTAGTTTATAATCATATTCAAAGATCTTTGAATTTCAGCAAAAAAACCTTCAATATTATTTCTCTTAACTGAGAAAAGTAACTGTAGGTCATCTGCATAAAGACAACTGAAAGTTGTATTAACGTATTCAAAAATGTCATTTACGTAGAAACTAAAAAGTAATGGCCCTATTATAGAGCCTTGTGGGACACATCTTACAATATTCTTACAGCCAGAAACGTGTCCTCCATATTGCACAAATTGACTTCTGCCAGACAAAAATGAATCAAGTAACGCACAAGCTGCTTTAGAGAAATTAAATTGTCGAAATAATTTGGTCGATATGTGTTCTGTATTATGTAAAGCTTGAGCGCAAAGTACAGGTCGCAATTTTAAAGATATTTAGTTTCGTGGAAATCGGTCCATAATTGGACATAGCTCCGATATGAGCTCTCTGGCAAAAATTACTTTAATGTGCATGAATTCCATAAAAGTTTTAGTATTAACTTAATATTCGACAGAAATAACGTTTTTATAAATGATTGTGAAAAATTTTATAAAGATCGGACCATAATTGACCATAGCTCCCAGTAAGACCAAATGGATCACCCACAATTGGATAAATACATGGGAATCTTAGTATCGACGTAATATTAAATTAGATCTGCTGGGAATCCTAGCTAGTTCTGCTGGATTCGTGCTTGGTATATAGACCACATTATAAAGTAGAAAAAGGCTTAACTAGATTATAAAAACCATCTATAAATTTTCAGTCATATTGAAAATTCTTTGAAACATATAAATATCCTTTAAATATTTTCGTGCTCATTTTTTTTAATTTTTGCTCCAAAAAGTCTTTATTTTTTATTTCATTTACTTTGACCCTTTTTATTTTATAATAATAAAAAAAACTCTAACAAAATAATTATTTATAACAACAACAAGAAGAAAAAAAATAAAACAAATTTAATAGAATGATCCTTTGTAAATAGACAAACAACAAAAGTATAATATCAAAATGAAAAGAAAATTCAACAATCTAGTTAAACAAAAAACAAAATGAATAATAACTTATACAAAAACATTGAAAAGAAAATAAAAAAACGTCGAATAAAAATACAAAACAAAATATGAGAAAGTATAAAGAAAATGTTTAAAATAAAAATAACGAGCGACTGATTCTTTTGTCAACCATGATACTTATATTTTTTAACCTGCAATAACAAACAAATAAACAAAAAAAAAATAAAAAACCAGACTAAATGCCATTATATGAAATGTTAGTAGCATGGTTGACATGGTTCACAAAAACAAGTAGGTTGTTCACAAAATAAAGTACAAAAAATTTAGGCCCTTAAAAAAACTATTGTAAAAATGTTTTTGTTTGAATATAATTTTCTTACCTAAAAATCCTTAAAGTATGCTACATTATATAAATGTTGTTTTCGTAATATTAGGAAAATGTTATTATTAAAGTATGCTGCTTTTATTGTATATTTTTGAATATATAATAATTCTTAACAAACTCATTAAAGTATGTATTATTTTTTAGCATTTTTCTTGCTAATGAGTGATTCCATGACAAAACGGACGGAAATAGGATTTGACATCTCCGATTTCAATGAAATTTGCTAAAAGCATTCAACTTTGCAAGTGTTTCAGGCCTGTGTTTTATTGGTCCGAATTTTAAGTTGGAGCCTTATTTAGTTTAGGAGTTATGGACAAATATAAGATCTAATTATTAATAACTCCTAAACTATAGAAAATAAAAAGTTCATTTCAGTGTAGTTTTAAAAAACAGGTCATTACCTAAAAAAATAATATAGTGAGTTACTTTAGATCAAAAGTTCAAAGGTCAAAATAAGACTTACAAGAAATTAACTATTATATCTCCGAAAACGATGGTTATAAAATGCTGAAGAAATTATATAATATTAATATAACTCTACTTTATGCTTGTGCCAATTTTCATGTTGGACACTCATTTAGTTCAGAAGTTATTCAACAAAATGTGAACTGTAGTGAAATTTTTATATAAAATTTCATTTTTGTGATCATAAGAAAATTAACTTCAAAATAATCCCAAAGGAATTAGTTGGATTTTTTTAATTTTATTAAAAAGAAATCATACAATTAATAATTGTATGTAATCTTCTGGGCATCGATCGGACCAAATTTTTCGCTTCATCTGGAGATATTTCCTTCCAGGCTTCCTCCAAAGCAATTTTTAGTTCATCCCTGCTTCGGACGTGCTTTGTAGCGACTTTACGTTTCAAAATATCCCCACAGTGTTCGATGGGGTTTAATTCTGGTGATTGGGGAGGAGAATTAAGTTGTCTTGGTGCATGGTAAAGCAACCACTCCTTAAACACACTACAAATAATAATAATTTTTTAATTCTTTATAAATTTGTGAATGAGTATACGAAAATGCATGGGGTGTACAAATAGTTTTGTACCTAACTTATATATTTTTTACAAGAAAAATCAAAGATAACAATTTATTCAGTTTTTAAACCTTGTCATTGAAAAGTAACTACATATGTAAGTAAATAAATTTTGACCTTTGAACTTTCGAAGTATACTAATGTTTTACTTGTCCTTCTAGGATCAATGTGCTTTTCTATTAAATGAAATAAAAATAAGAATTGTACAATGAATATTTTAAAAGTTATGAACAATAAAGTGTGATTATTTTTTGAAAAAATTAATCGCCTTATGATTTTTGAAACGTCATATTTTTGGACCAGGAGGATTCTTTATTTAGAAAAATTGTGATTTGAGTAACATTTGTAATACTTCATATCTGTAGCGATTTTAATTGAAATCGGAGATATCAAAACCGAAAATGTATATTTTTTGTCCATTTTGATATGGAATCACTCTAATGTTTTTTGCATGTCTCATAAATTTTTTTGTTATTTATTTATTTATTTATTTATTTCTTTCTTTCTTTCTTTCTTTCTTTATTTATTTATTTATTTATTTATTTATTTATTTATTTATTTATTTATGTCTGTCAACCACTTTTTCTCTCAATGCCATGACGTTGTCCATTCTTAGTGTCTTGTCTTGTGTATGTGTGTGTGTGTTTTTTTTAATATTTGTCCTTGTATTACTTTACATTTCATAGCAAAATTTTACTCCTTGTATTTACACTCCTTTGCTACTTATAAGGAGAATTCATAATGTTGTAGATAATGACAGCAAAATGTCAATTGTAAATATAACTGACAATATTCACTAGGAATATATCAAAGGAAAGGAATTGTGGTTATTATGTGTAAGTGTAATTCTGTGTGGATTTGGGCGTTTATGTGTGCATTCGTCTTGAACGTCATGTTAAATAAAAATGTCAAATGGAATCAACAATTTAAAGTACATACTTTAATTTATGGACTAACAAAGAAGAATTTAATAATATAGAAAAGATAAAAAAGTTACTTTATAATTGATCTACTTACAAACATATATAGCATGAGAAGTTTTATGACAAAACCTATAATTTGGGTTTAAGAAAAGTTAGGTAAGGAGGCCAAGGATAAGTTTTTAGCTCCATTGAATAACACTATGCAACAGGATTTTAGAGACAAAATCATTCTAAATGCAATTTTTTGGTTCACCGTATGTACTTTGGACCTTTGGAGAGCCCTAGTGAAATTTGAGGTAGACAATTTATATATATTTTATTTGATTCCTTTTAAACGGACTTGAAATGACCTCATGTAATGGGAGTCTGATTAATAGAAAGTTCTAAAGATATATTGCCATTTAAATGTTCTAAATATTCAAGTTTGGATTTAAACTTCAATTCCGGGATAAAATTTGTATGGGGGCTAGGTGAAATAATGGCTCGATCATGACCAAATTCAATAGGCTTCGTCCCTGTTCAAAAAATCATATCTACTCATATGACCTGTACTTTGCGCACAATCTTTACATGGGCAGCTAGCCAGCCAACCAGACGGACGGACAGACATGGTTAAATCGATACAGTTCGAATCGAGTTGAATTCCTAATGTGATTTTTTTCTTTGCTTTACAATACTGATTATGGTGGTTTAGCTTATGAATACCCAGAATACGAGAGGCAACCATTCATGGTCATCGCACAGTGGTTCCAAATCGATTTTATTTATTTTTTATAAATAATTCTGTAATTTGTGAACCGTAAAAGATAACTTAATAAATTTTCACATGGTCAGAGCTGAGATATATCCGAGTAGCCTTGAAGGAGTACAGGTTTCTAACAGGTCATGTGTTGAAAGGGTAGACTCCCAAAGTTGGTCACCACGGGGGTTTATTTTTTGTTTTTTTAATTAGCAAAAAACTCATTAATAATTTGAATGCAAACAAATGCTTGCATGTATGTAGTCCTTATAAATCTCTAGAAAAAAATTATTTCATGTTAAGGTTATCTCTTTTAGTTTAAGAGATATTTGGGTCGAACCCTCTTTTTTGGGTTTTGAATTTAGAGGCTTTAATTTGACCTCATTTTTTTTAATAATTACAAAATTATTTACAATATTTTCAAGAATATTATTGCAAGAATCATATTAATCTATCCATCCACTAAAAGGTTATATTAATCTGAAGTTTTTTTTCAAAAATGCGGTATCACTCTCTCCAAAAGATGGATATAAGTATTTTATATAGTTAAGTCTATAGTCGAGTCTACAGTCTAGTATATAGTCTACTCTAGTATAATCTGTAGTTAATAGTTTGGTACCAAGTTTGGTATATATTCTAGTCTATAGTCTGGCCTATAGTCTGGTCTACAGTCTAGTTTTTAGTCTAGTCTGTAGCCGTGGCTATAGTCTATTCTATAGCCTAGTCTTGTCTAGTCCAGTTATAGTATAGTCTACAGTCAAGTCTTTAGTCTGGTTTCCAGTCTATACTTTAGACTCAACTAGTCTAGTTTATAGTCTATACTATAGTCTGAGTTATAGTTTGGTCTCTAGTCCGGTCTATAGTCTAGTCTATAATCTGGTGTATGGTCTAGTACAAAGTGTTCTGGTCTATAGTCTAGCCTATAGTCTAGACAATAGTCCAGTCTATAACCTAGTCTACAGTCAAGTCAATTGACTGATCTCTAGTCTAGAGTTTAAACTCTAGTCTCTAGTGTGGTATCATGTCTGGTCTAAAGTCTAATCTATAGTCGAGTCTATAGTCCACATATATCCTGCTAAAATTTAAGTTTGCGCCATATTTAAAGCATGTACCTTCCAAAACAATCACAGACTTTCAGTAAGCATACATATATTTCAATCTTAAACACTTTAGAGCCCTTTAAAATAATTACAAAAATTATCCTTGAATTTAGTATTCTCCTAAGAAAAGTTATTACTTTTAAATATTTACAGATTTATATATATTTTCCTTTGCCTTCCTTTGTGTCAAAGGAACTGAAAAAATATATATAAAACCCATAAATAATCACTGGACCATAATTGTTATGCTTAACGTGTTTTACTAAATGAATGTCATTAACGTTAACACATAAAAAGCATCCAGTGGCCCCCCCAAGCACAGCATGAACCATTACTCTACAATTTAAGGGAATGAATTAAACATTTTACTACTACTTGCTGGTCCATAGTTAGAGAAAAACTACAAAAAAAAAAATTAAATAAAAGAAGAAAAATTGCCTGTAACCGTTTCATTGTATTTGTTGTATAGAAAATGTAAAAGCTTTACAACCACTACTTCTACTACTACAAACAAAGCAAAACACGCACATAATAACAAATAAATGAAGGACTAAAATTACATGAGATTCATAGAGTCTATTGTTTATTTACGCTTAGTTTTCTTCTATATGTTTTCCGGTCATTGTCATTACATTTTATGCCTACAACAAAAAACAAAGTACATTTCAACATACTAACTTACTAACATTTCATATAAACATTGGTGAAGAGGAGAGGGAGAGAGAAAGGGACAGAGTCCAAAAGAAGAAGAGAATGATATTTTACACACCCACAATCGGAAGCATACAAACTTGGGCAACATTAACAAATGAAAAATTAAATGAAAATGAATCA
Source organism: Phormia regina (assembly GCA_001735545.1). NCBI lineage: Eukaryota > Metazoa > Arthropoda > Insecta > Diptera > Calliphoridae > Phormia > Phormia regina. Next base: position 14,594 of record MINK01188556.1, read on the forward strand.
ATGCACGACTCAAACAGTTAAGCTAGATTCTTATTTGACAAATATTTGTTGAAAATTAAGTGAACATTCGTTATACCTGAAAAAAATATTTCCGATTTATTTGATCTTTCACAGGATTAAAATTAGTATATATTCGGCTACACCGCCATTTATAAACTGATCTTACTGAATTTAAATAGCAAAATTCTCGAAAGTATTTCTGGTCGTTTGATATATATAGTATATGTCTCAGTTATTGATGGGCTTCATAAACGCCATTTCAACCGACACACATATAGACGGAAAGGGTTCTATCGTCACAATTTCTTAAAAGGATCCAGAAAACATAATTTCATTGGATTTATGACAAACTTATATATACCCTTTATAATAGAAAGATTCTGTTAGAAAAACTATTTGTAACAGATCTATGCAAGAACGAAGTTTAGAAACCGTGTTTTAGAAGATATTTGGTTAAATGTCATCCAACAACTCGATCGTTTAATATAACAACTAAGTCTGTATCTTATAAAGGAGCTTAAAAAATCCATAAATAAATTTCATATAATAAACGACCGATTGAATTTATTCTTTCATAACAAAAATTCTAGTGTAGTCTTATCTAAATATTGTAGAAACTACAAACGGAATGTCAAACTATATCCCTTTTCACCCGTGATGAAGGGCATAAATATCAAAAATGTTTTGTGGTTACGTTGTTTATCAAATATTTGACAATTCTGAAACTAGCACAAAAATTTGCTGGGTTTGTATCAACAGTGAATGTCACTGTCAGGATGATAAAAATTGTGTTATGCTATAATTCGTTTGGGATTTATGAACGTTAAGGTGATTTTCAGAAGAAGGTTTACAGTGGGAGCTATGGTCAATTATGGATCGACCTTGATGAAATTTGGCACAAATCATATTCATTTATGATCGTTAAACACCTATTCCGGAATGACATTTGTATGGGGGCTGTGTGAAATAATGGACCGACAATAACAAACTTCAACTTGTACTTTGTTCACAAGACAGCTTGACGGGCGGATGGACGGAGATCATTAAATCGACTTCGAAATCGACTTAGAATGACCTATTATGAGCGGTATAGGCCACAGAATGGAGTAAATACCTGCTGCAACCCAACATGGAGTGTTTCTTCTTGCACGACCACAATGGGATCATACAATTGGAATGGCAGCGGATGAGCCAAAAATATGGCCAAAGGTGGCGCCCAAGGTCTTAAGAATATTTACTATCAGCAAACCATGGCCTAGAGGGCCGCTTTCAGTCCCATCTGATTACTTAAACATCAACAAGCCTTATATGAACTAATAACCCTCCGATGACGACCTATGAATTCAAAACCCAGTTTATGATTGGAACATCATAAACCGGGTCGTCGAGACTTCACGAAGTACAAAACGACATGTGAAACTATCCCTGGTTTAAGTGAAATACGCTGGTCACCACCATCTATGGCGGTGTAGAGTATAAATACCTTTTTTAAAGTCTTATTTATCTTCTTTTTTTCTCAAGTCCTGACAATACTGGAGGCGTGATCAATTAGCTGTGAACGACTTTTACCTGATGGAGGATTAATATTAGGATTCCATGGAAAATTACGAAGACAAAAATAAGAGAAAAGGTTTTCTTTACATGAACTTCTTACCAGAGATGTAAATAATTGCTTGAAAACATAAGGATTATTTTTTCTTCAGCGCTTGAGGAGACCTAGAATTTCTTTTGTCTTATTAACAATTTGTAATTTTGGAGTTGTGGAATTAGAGGATGTTTTACAATCAAGCCAAACACCGATATCAAGAAATTTGTCAACTGATTCAAGTTCATATTCATTTATTCTGTATCTACTGAGTACTGGACTTTTTCTGTCGAACATCATGTGTTGGCATTTTCTTAAATTCAGATCTATTAGATTTATTATACACCAAAATCGCAAAGGTTGCCAAAATCTGGTTGGAATAAAGAGAAATGTTTTTGGATTTACATTCTCGAAATAAAAGATTTAAGGAAAACAGGAGAGAATCCATGTTTAATCAATTTGAACAATAGGAGATCTTGGTTTGTTTTATCGAAAGCTTTACTGAAAGCCGTATATATTGTGTCTGTCTGTAATCTGAGGATGTGAAATTTGGAGTTCACGATTGTAGTAGTGGAGCATCTTTGATGAATCTATGCTGAAATTGAAAAAGATAACAAACAACATGAGGTGAAGGAATTCCAGTAACTATCTTTTCGAAAATATTAATAAATATTTTATATAAGATGGATTGGATTGGAAATCAAATTTTTTTCGATTCTGCAATCTTGAAAAAACACTTTACCCAGGAATATTATCGGTTTTACCTGCTAGTTGAACTTTCCCTTAAAACATGTCGGTAAATGTTTTCGTATTTTGCGGAACATCGAATTTTGTGCGGACAGACCATTCGAAAAAACGCTTAATTAAGGAGGATGCGAGGTAAAATAAAATCTAGAAAACTTTGATAGAGTCCTAAAGATTCCATCTAGATTTATGATGACTTACTCGAGGAGGATATAGAAAAATATGTCTTTATTTTCTTGCACACTGTATATTTTTTATACAAGTGAATATTTCCGTATGTATTGTCCAGTGAGTTTTGTTAATATTATATCCTTATGTTTTAAAGCTATTGTGAACGGATGTATGTACTTAGGTGTTATGGCAGCTTGTGTTTTCTTGTATTTATTATGATGTTTTCTTTAATTTCTTGTTGTTTTATTTTCTATTATTAAATTTTTACTCAATATCCAATTCTAAATACATGTATCTAACTATGTGTTTCAATTTTAAAGTTTTACTTCCAAAAAATACAATGATTTCAATGTATAGAGTTTGTTTGCTGGTCGCAATAATGTTGTTTGGCCATTTTCTAAAACTGCTTAAGGATAAATCGTATATTATCCACAGTATTTGGTTTTTCAATGCTTTTCGTTTGTTATTACACATTTAGTTTGCCTTTGTAGTGGCGTGACAGTGATGGTAAAGACACATACACACACACCACACCCACTCGAATACTTAATATCCTTTCGAGAATTTAATTCAATTATGCCATTGTAGTGCACATTACAAACAGAACAATAGTCGGATTTTGTTATTACTATTCTATGTAGTTGATTTTTCCGGGCATTTTATGTCTAAATGCAAGAACAATAGCGTTTGAATTTAATATTAAGTTAAGGAAATTGAGAAGATTATATTGAATATGTGTTTCTTTATGGTGGTTGCAATCGTGATTTTTAAATATTTAAAATGGTAAGATTTTGAAGTTATTAAAAAATAAATAATAAAGTTTTTTGGAACATGATGCTAACAATTAAAAAAAACATTTTTTGAAAATTAATGTTAACATTTAAATAGAAATAAAATTGAAATGAGCAAAGATATTCTGTTGAAATTTTGGCATAATATAGATAAACTTATAAAATTAGAAACATGCCCATTATTTTGTATTAAAATCTTAATCCGGAAAAAACACCTTTAATAATTTAACTTCTTTCATTGAAATTGGTACTGATTCCAAAAATTATTTGGAAATAAATCTATAATTTCCGAACGGCTGGTCTGACTTAAATAACATGCCTCTCACTGAGGCATTTTAAGCTTGAATGTTTAAGGCGCACAATGCTTTGATTTCATAATGCGATGGGACAAAAATAGAAGGAGTGGTCGTAGCAAATTAAAACAGAGTAAATACATTCAAAGTTTAGTACACATATCACTTTAGACGTAGAATGAACAAATATATCCTGTTTTTATAAATACTGGTCTGAACTTTACCAAATTTTGTGTCCGCCATAAAAATAGATTGCTTATATGTCTATTAATTTATTTTTTAATTAGAACAAGGACACGTCCACTTCGCATATAACCTGAAACTGTAAAACGGAAGTGAATACTGTTTAGAATTTATTTAAAATTTGTGATTTCAGTTAAATTATTTATGATTTTGCCAATTTTTATTTAAATCGAAACATGAACACGCCTACCTCTCATATATCCTGAACTGAGAAAAACGTATTTTCGGCTAGCGCGCCGTTTTAAATTTTATAAAAAAATAGAAGGAGATGTTGAAGAAAATTCAAACTTGGCACATATATTACCTTAGATACAGAGTAAATACTTACTGATTTGAGAAAATCGGAGCATATATACTGACATGTAAAAAAAGCATTTACTTCCAAAATACTGATCAAAACAGCACTAAAGTTTAAGATAGCTATTGGAAATGGGATTTTTTATTGGTCAGACAATGTTTTATTTAATAGAAGCAAGGGCATACCTATAGCAAGCAAAAACAATTTTATAACTTTTTATATTTTTTTTAATACTCCATCGAACACTTGTACACAGAAAAAATTATTTCAAATTATTTTTTAATAAAATTATTAACTAAATTTGTTTTGTATATTAAATAAATTGTCAGTTCTTACTGACAAATTTATCAGTTCTTTTTAAGAAAAAGCAGTAATAATAAAATCAATTATTGTAGTTATTAATATTATCA
>MINK01188558.1:4388-20014 GCA_001735545.1 Phormia regina
AGGTGGAATACACACTATGTGCGACACCCCAATGCAATTTGTATACTCTTATATAATATATATATAGTTTACGAGATAGATAGTTATCGGTATCTATAGTAGAAGTAATTATATATAAGGATCTTATATATATATAAGTATCATTAAGTAATATATATTATAAATATATATATATATACAATACATATTTAATTAATATTATTTATTATATAATAATATATATAATAATATAATTTATATATATATATAATATTTATAATATTATATATAATTTTATATATTATTTATATAATATACACATTATATGTAATATATAGTGAGAGTTTGTCGTTAGAACTATAATTAACTTTTGTGGCTGTATGGTATCAGAAGGTGCTATTCGCCAAAGGTGAAAATAAGATAAGTATATATATACACGAATCTACAAGTATCAGGCAGGTATTGCTAAGTACGTTAGTATATTATAGAGTAAACTTAAGAACTATAATAAAAAAGTTTACGATTAAGCCTTGATAGCATATTCGTTTTGTCTCTCCTTGAGTGATGATGTGAATAATCAGCTGGGGGTAAAGGATATAGTGTCATTGAGATAAATAATTCAGCAAACACCCCCAGACTAAATATAACCGTTTCGGGGAACGCCAGCTCCAGATAGCTTTGTGACTAAGGTCCAATTTATTCTAAATCTTATTGGTAAAACAATTTTCACATTGAGTTACCATAACAAAGGTGAGCGTGCAACGAACGAAATATAAGTATACACTAGAGAATGTTAATATATGTATATAAAAATGTTATATACACTTATCAACTTAAAAGTAGTAAAGGATTGGTAATAGTTATTAAAAGTATTGATTCCAGTGTGAAACTGAGGATTGTTATAGAAAAATGTCTACACTTATCAACTTAAAAGTAGTAAAGGATTGGTAATAGTTATTAAAAGTATTGATTCCAGTGTGAAAACAAATGAGATCAAGGAGGCCCTGGAAGATCAAGGAGGCTATCAGATACAAGTTGAAGTAAACATTTTTAATAGAGATAAAATTGAAGAAGAATGAGACACACCCTATATACTCCTTGCGATACATATTGAATCGGAGAGTAACTATAGATGAACCTCTTAAAAGAAATAGACCTGTCCAATGTGGCAATTGCCAAGATTTTGGGCATACTAAAAATTATTGTACTTTGTGTAAGCATGCGGAGACTTCCATGTGTTGCATGCGGAGACTTCCATGCTTCGTCACATTTTGACATTAAAGAGAAAGGTCTCAAAAGAAAATGCGGTAACTGCGGCGGCCAATTATCGTGGTTGCCCGGTATATAAAGAATTATTGAAGATATTGAAAGAAAAGCAAGGAAGAGGTGGAGATTTTGAACCATCTCCTGTATAAAACACTTCTAATCTAGAAAATCCTGGTGTAACCATTATTAATGAGGGTGCGGCTTTAGGTAAGCCAACTATGCAATTAAATAATGCATGTTCAACTAGACCCACCAATAACTCCTATGTCAATGTGTTAAAATCTGGTTTCCAGCTGCCTATTGTTCCCCAAAACTAGGGATGGTTCGAAACTTTTATACAAATACTTTCACAGGATTTTACATCTCTTAACCAGAATATGACTAACTTTATGTCATCCATGCAAAACACAATACAAAAGCTTTTAAGAGCGCAGAACTAAATGATTCAAATCCTCTTAACGAGAAAATGAGTTATTTCAGAATATGTTTCTGGAATGCAAATGACTTAAACCAATACAAATCTGAAGTATCATACTTCATGCAAAAACAAAATATTGATGTGATTCTGGCCTCAGAGACACATCTTACCAATAGATATAACATTAATATTTCAGGTTATTCATTTCATTGTACAAATCATCCGGATGGTAAGGCACATGGTAATCGGTTTTTACTTATTAAAAACCGATTACGATATTATGCCCTAGATGAATTTTCGATAGGCTATATGCAAGCAACATCCATTTGCCTTGAATTTATTTAACTCTTAGTTCAATTTATTGTCCACCACGATTTTCTATGACAAAAGAAAATTTTGAAGAATTCTTTAAAACACTAGGAGATCGTTTCCTGGCATGTGGCGACTAGAATGCGAAACCCACTTACTGGGTTCCCCAAAGGTAGACAGCTATACAAAGCTCTAGTTGATCGCAAAAATGGCTTGGATTTTGTGTCTCCCTGCACACCCAACTTACTGGCCGGCTGATCCTAGAAAGATTCCAGATCTCATTGATTTTGCCATTTCTAAAAATGTTATTCGAAACTCAATAAGTACATAAATTTCAAATGATTTATCTTCTGATCATTCTCCCATAATATTAACTCATTATGGAAGAACTATTATATCAAAATTTCCCATGAATACTTCATATACTCCAAATTGGTTAAAATATAAGAAATACATAAGTAGTCATATCCACACAGACCCTTCTTTTGAGTGTGAGGAAAATATAAATAAATCCGTCAATGACTTTACATCATTAATTACTTCTGCTCTAGAACATTCTAAGAGCCAAATTCTTAAAAAATGCAAAACACATATTTCAAATACGAATATCGAAAATACAGAAGACAATGGCAACGATCTGATCACCCGCAGCATTATATTGAAAGTTTGACAAATAACAAGCACACAAATTTTTCCAAAAACTTGGAAAACTTCTCAGATTAAAATGCTACCAAAGCCAGGAAAATATTTAACTGTACCATCTTCCTACAGACATATTAGCTTACTTCCTTGGTTGTCGAAAGTATTTCGAAAGAAAATTATCCCATTCTTAAACGATAGAAACACTAGTCCCAGTTCACTAGTTTGGTTTTCGTGAAAAACACGGAACCATTGAACAAGTAAATCATCTTACTGGAGAGATAGGAAATCTTTTGAATCAAAGAAATATTGTTCTGCTATTTCTTGGATGGCGCGCAAGCTTTCGACAAAGTGTGGCACAATGGTTTAATATATAAAATCACATCTTTACTACCACCATTTACCCACAAATTACTAGAATCTTATCTATCTGACCGTCTATATAGAGTAAAGTTTAATGACTTTGTAACAGAAGAATATGATATAAAAGCAGGTGTGTTCTTGGAGCTATACTCTATTTAATTTACACTTCTGACTTGCCTACATGAATATATCTACATTTGCTAATCAGTTCTCATGAAAACCCACACATAGCATCTTGTCAATTAGATATTTACCTCCGAACTGTAGAGACATGGTTAGCAAACTAGCGAATAAGGGTAAATGGATTAAAAAGTAACCATGTTACATTCAGCTTAAGAAGAGGTAATTGTCCCACAGTCCCGCTTAATGGTATAAATATACCACAGTCAGATCATGTCACTTACCTTGGATCATGTCACTTACCAAGTAAGGGACGACTTGAAGTTGAAAGCTTCTAGCCTTCACTGGTTAACAAACAGTCAATCAAGACTAAGTCTTGACAATAAAGTCATCCTGTATAAAACCATATTAAAACCAATTTGGACTTATGGCATCCAATACTGCCAGTAATACCAGCATTGATATTATACAGAGGGCACAATCGAAAATTCTTAGAACTATGACAGATGCTCCATGTTATATAAGAAGTGAGAATATCCATAGGGACTTAGAGATACCACTTGTAAAATAAGAATTAAAAACATACAGTGAAAAATATATCCAGAAACTTCAAACTCCTAGCTGAGGTGCAAACACATTCAAGGCTTCGTAGAGTCGACTTACCGCCCTGCTAATGAGAGGCCTATTTACAACATAGCTCTCCCTAGAGAGTAAATATTTTTAAGATTTAAATACTTACTCTGAGGCCTAATAAAGGCAGATTCAGTAAATAAATAAAGTGAAAAAAAATTTACGATATTCGAAACAGCCGTTCCACAAAGGGTCAAACGCAAATTTTTTTGTCGGATCAAATTGAAATTTATGGAAGAGTTGTAGTCCTCTACACGGACCTAAGGTCTCAGAAAAATCGTCTTGTAGTTACCCTGTGATAACACGAGATAAGCTACAGGGTGTCAAAGTTGACTACCTCGAGTATGTANNACCTCGAGTATGTAAAAGTTAAAAAATCGTAACTTGTACAAATGAAGTCCGATTTTAAAAATTTTTATATTTCTGGAAAGTGCTTTGTCAATTCGTCTAGACGTGAAAAATATTCAAAGTCAGCACTCTGAAATTGGCATGACAAATTGCTATTTTTTACAAAAATATAGTACAATTCATTCACTTTTTTCTCAAAGTTCCGTTAATAAAAAATTTTCTCCTTATTAATTTCAAAAGATAAGGCTTCATAAATGGTTAATAAAGAAATTTTAAATTGATTTAAGTTTGCACCATACATCCAGTATTGGCCGAAAATTGTCAATTTTAAAAAAATAGTTTCATTTTTATCGATTAATAAAAAAAATGTCACGCGAGCTTTTTTAAATTTGGTACCCATATTTTTTTACAGAAATATATTTAGAATGATTTAACACTATTATTTCTTATGTAATGTATAAAACACAAATCAAGCTTTCATTCCTAAAAAAATCCATAAAATAGCAAATACTTTAACATGTTAAAAGAATATAAAAATATACTTATTTACCAATTCAACGATATATAATTGCATGTAAATTTCCATAAGAAAAAAATGTTAAACCTTTATCAAGTATAGATTATTTTTTGTGAATACGACTGTTATTCTTTTATATATACAAAAAAAAACCTTTTTTTATATACATAAGTTTCAGCAAACCCCGTTACTTTTTACATTTTAAGCAACTAGGGTTTACTAATGCTACTTAAACTCATTGATGAGTATAAAAAGGTAAGTATTATAAGGTAAGTATTTTAAAGTAAGTATTATTAATTAAAATTTTTTATTATTATTATTATTATTATATTATTATAAATTCATTTGATTTATTATAAAAGAAATAAAAGTCAAAAAATAAAAATTAAAAAACAAATGTTAAATAATAAAAAAATAAAAGAAAAAAATGGCCAAACAATAATAATACATATATCCCGTATATTTATTTTATTAAGAATATATTATCGAAAATATTATTAGAGATTTTCTTGAAAATAATCAGAAACATCAAACGTTAGCAAATTTCTAACATCCTTAGCTTCGGAATCCTCTTTTTCTATTTCAAGAGTGATTTTTTGTAGCCATCGATGCGATTGTAAAAAATCATTTTTGTTATAATACATTAAGGTAAATTATTTAAAAAAAATGTAGTAAAAAAACGAAGGAAAATATACTTATTTATGTAATTTTAAAAACCCTTTCAGTAGAAAAAATTATGAACACTTTAAATAAATTCATTAATAAATATTATTATCTCTTAACAAAAATAAGCAATACAGTTGAGTGTTATGTATACACACATATGGAAATACGGAACAAATTAGTGAATTTTGCAACTTTTGACGTGACTTGTTAGATTTGAGGCCTTATATTACTATTAATAAATGATCTATATCAACATATTATATATCGTTGAATTGGTAAATAAGTCTATTTTTAAATTCTATTAACATTTTTAAAGTATTTGCAAAATTTGTGAAGTTGTATTAAAAAAAATATTTTTTTTGGATTTACAGCTAATTAAAAAAAATATTTTTGAAAAATTACCAAAAATATGTGAATGGAGCTATTTTATTGATTTTTTCTAGGAATGAATGCTTCATTTGTGTGTTATACATTACATAAGAAATAATATTAAAAGTATTATGCTAATATGCTTTTAAAAATAGTCGTTAAAAAAACTGACTTTTAACATAAAATCTTCTCTCCTGTATTCGTTTTTGGCCGGGCGGGAAGCAGTTTAGAAAAAAGTAAATGAATTGTACCATATTTTTGTAAAAAAATAGCCATTTTTCATGCCAATTTCAGAGTGCTGACTTTAAATATTTTTCACGTCTAGACGAATTGAGATAATCCAAAAATTCTTTCAACATGTTATTTTAATTACAGAATATTTTTAAAAAATGTTTACCTCATATATCTCCGGACTTACTCCCGAAAAACGAAAGAAAGTCGAGCCAAAAAATCAAAAATTCAAAATTCAAGCGTAAATATCTTTTTAACTGTAAGAGATAACTTAGATAAGTAAGCATATTTTTTCTTTATCTTGCCAAGCACTTTCTTCATTTGTACAAGTTACGTTTTTTTTAACTTTTACATACTCGAGGTAGTCAACTTTGACACCCTGTAGCTTGTCTCATGTTATCACACGGTGACTAGGTGATTTTTCTGAAAGCTTAGGTCCTCCTCTACAACTCTTCCATACAATTCAATTTGATTCGACCAGTAGTTTAGGAGATTCAGATTTATTACCAATAACTTTTTCTTCTTGCGTCGATATAATTGATAAGCATGCACGTCAACGAAATTTTGTACAGATAGTTCGAGGGTAAATATAAATTTGTAAACTAAAGATGGGCGTGGTCCGCCCACTTTACACCCACCTTTCACTTATGCAAAATATTAGGAATACAGGGTGTCCATTTTAGATTCATTTTATTGATTTGCTGATATCTCTTAAACAAAAGCTTATACCATAATGAAATTTTGTATGGTTAGTTCGAGTGTCGATATAAACTTGGAAACATAAAGTGGGCGTGGTTCTCCCATTTTAACGCCCACCTCACATATAAAGAGAAACGCAAAATAAAATTTTTACAAATAGTTCAAAGGCAAATGTAACCTCAAAAACAAAAAAAGGTCATGATCCGCCCACTTTTCCCGCTCACTTTACCCGCCCACGTGCCATATGGGCAAAAAATAGAAATACAGGGTGTTCATTGTAGCTACATTTCAAAGTTTTTTGCCGATAATATCTACGCCGGAAAAAGCATGTATCGAACGAAATTTTGGTACAATTAGTTGTGAGGGTCTATATTGAAAGCTAAAGATGGGCGTGGTCCGCCCACTTTTAGCCCACCCCACATTTATCAAAATACAGAACACATGGGTCATTGTAGCTTCAATATATGTTCATCACTGGCTGATATTTTCATCAACAAATCTCTTATATCTCAGAACCAAAAAATGGGCGTGGCCTTCCACTTAACCGCCGCCTCCCATAGAAGGAAAACAAAACGTCAAGGTGTTCCTTTGAAACTATCATTTCATGTTTTCTGTTGATCTTTTAAAAAAAGAATGTACGATAACTAATTTTGATAGATAACTAGACTTGGAAGCCAGAACGGCGGTGGTTCCGCCACTTTACCTACATCTCCCATATAATGCAAATGTGAAGGAAATTTGTTTACATATAATCAAGGTCCAGATGTAATACTTGGAGTGTCTTCCTCCGAATATTAAAGACAGTGTGTCGTTGTTCTTTATTTTAAGGTTTTCTGTCATAATTCCAAATAAATATGTCGAAACGAAATTTTTGTAACGTATAGTTTGAAGGTCGAATATATAACTTGGAACCAAAAATAAGTATTGGTCCCGCACACTTTACGGCCACCTTATAATATAATGATAATTTGAAAAACTTGATGGTGGGTATAATAGATTCGGCCGAGCCGAATGTAACATTCGCGCTTGTTATTAATTAATGATGTATTAAGCACTCTACTTCACGTGGACAACTGACGCTAATAATTTCTTTCAATAAAACGTTTGTTTTTTACCGTTATACTTAAGAAATCTATACAAAGAGTGGGAAAGAGATAGACAATAAAAATACAAATAAAAAATGAACCAGTTTTATTTACGAAAACTTATTCGTAAAATACACAAAATTTCTATATTTACAAAATTTTCTCTGAGAGATAAATACGAAAGTTTTTGTATTTTATACAAAAATTTTGTAAAATGTACAAATAAAAATTATAAAAAACTGTATTTGTAAAATACAAGAAATTTATAAATTTACAAAATTTTATTATCTAAGTCAACTACGAAAAATTTGTTTATTGTACGAAAATATGATTATATTCTATATTGTATGCTATATTACATCGTTAACGGTACCGAAACTAAAATACCGTTATTATTTTAAAAACTAAAAAAAGTATATTTTTTAAATTATTTTTAATTGAATTTCGCAAAAGCTTATTATTTGTATATTTTGTTTAATAAATATGCACTAAAATTTTTAGAAAAACGTATATTTTACATTAGAGAACCTCATACGATTTTTACAAATACTTATTTTATGACAACAAAGCATTTTGGAATATTAATCTCGACTTTTATAAAAAAAAATAGGTTAAAAGTTTGCACACAAAATTTTCTATCGCAGACAAAAATAATAAACGATGGTCAAATGAAAGTAAGATATTCTAACTTAATTTCAACTCTGATGTCGCTCAGGAAAATATTTTTAAAGAATTTTCGATTTTGCGGAATAGCTGGAACAAATTTTCGACTTCCCGGGATCCCAGATCAAATATTTTAATTAGGCACAAAAATTTTCTGATTTAAATCAAAAAGTTTGTATTTAAATCAGAAAATTAAATTAAGAAGTATCTTCGAAAATATCTTTGAAAAATATAGAACTTAATAATTTTTAAAGTGGTGACTAATGAACGTCCTTTCCGAAACAGTTTGAGGTAATTTAAATGCGAGTTCAAGTGGTATAAAATTGTTTATAGCTTCAATAGGGTGGTCCATTAACATTACTAAAAGTAATCAAAGTTTACCTAAATTATTAAATAAGATTTTCGAAAAATTTCAATTATCATATGGTCCTTAACTTTCTTAATGGATTTTTTAGAGATTAATTCCGGATGTTATCCATACTAAATACAAATTTTTATAAGTAATATAATATTCTTACATGATCGTTTCAATGTCTTTAAGTATTTATTTGCTGCTTAATAGTGATGACTATTGATGTGATGTTTATTTCAATTTATTCTTTATATTATTTAAAAATTCGAAAATATATTTTTTTCGAATTTTTCATTCACTTGACAGTTTAAAAAATTGTCGGGAATAACGGATAAAAGTGCCGAAAAGCAGGACATGACAAATCGCAAGTTTCCCGAGGAATCGCGGAATTTATTCTCCAAATATAGCCCATAGAGTAAATTTCTGAAGAAAAATTTTTGATTTTACGGAGAGAATCTTCATAGAAGATTGCTGTTATTTACATATATGAAGACTAGAACATATTTTTAATTTCATTTGATAAATAATTGACAGATTATCTTAAGTTGAAATGCTAACATCTTTTTGTGTTTGCTAAAACTTTTTATCAAAATAAAGTCGCACTATGTTTGAGGCATTACAACTCTTTTGAAATATACTTATTGTAAATGATATTACCAAGAAACAAACAATAAAAGTCCTTTTCAAAATAAAATTCTGTAAACACTTATTATTAAAGATAATATTTCCTTACTTTTTTCTTCAAGTAAATTATATGAGCAATTATTCTTACAATATGATATTATGTTGCAAAAATTGTACTTTTAAAATACCGGTAGAGCGGAAAAATTTTGAATACCGGTATTTTTAACAAAATGATAATTTCGGTAAATATCGGTATCAGTTAAAGTTACCTGCTTTAAACATTATTAAATCGGTATCTGTATTTAAACCGGTATCGGTTTCCAAGCTTGGGTTTATCTCGGCGAGGTCTCCTTCGGGAACAGTAGTGTAGGGTCGGTCAATAAGAAAATGAGCTGGCGATAGATACTCGTATTCTGAGTCTGAGACAAAACTAAGGGGTCTTGAGTTCACCACTCCTTCGAATTGAGCCAATGTGGAGCTAGTGGAGGGATATAGTTCCATTGTATTGCGTCTTCAGCTAATGATGCGGACACAATTTCATTATGTGTTTGCGACATTTGCATCTTCGGCAGTTATGAGTCAATTTTCGTATTTCGTGCTCCTATAATCCAATAACGAATAGAGCTGAAACTCCCGGGTGCAGATTTCGTTCATGTAGGTCTTCTAGGATGAGGTTTTTAATTCGATAATTGGGCAAGATAATAGAATTTTGTGTGTCTACATCAAGTTCTGAGTTTCGTAGACGGCCACCAACACGCAGTAATCCATTGTTGTCTACAAATGGATGTAGGTTCAGTAAACTAGATTTAGAACTAATGGCGCGATTCCATTGCAAATTGACCCGTTCATTATTGAAATCATTCTGTGCATGCTTCAGCAGAACTAACTTGGTACGTTGAATGTCGTTGAAGGTTAGACCCGGAACATTTGTATTGAGCGATTCACAGCATTTTCAAGTGGATTGTAGTCTTCAAATGTAATAACCATGGTACTGGAATCTGATTTTAATACGGTCAGTGCTTCAGGGTTAGAACGGTTTATAATAAAATTATACTTCACATTGCCACTTAGCCATTCTGGCCGCTTCTGCCAGAGATCAAAGCTAAGTAGTTTTGAGACAGGCAATCCCCGAGAGGCGCAATCAGTGGGTTTTTCTTTAGAAAAAACATGGCCCCAGGATATTCGAGGTACGTTTTCCAAAATTTTTGATGTCAGGTTGGCCTTAAAAGTTTTTAATTTTAAAGGTGGCTGTGAGAGACAAGACAAAACAATTGTTGAGTCACACCATGACCGAATTGTTATTGATTGATGTGGCAACACTTCTTTAGTCCGTTTGAGCAGACGTGACAACAAAAGTGCTCCACATAATTTCAAACGTGGCAACGATTTCTGTTTTATAGGAGCAACTCGGATTTTTGAGGCAATTAGAGTCACTGTAGTGTGTGCAGAATTTTCCAGATATCTTGCGTAAACGACGGCAGAATAACTTTGTGTAGAGAATCCATACAATTCTAGGTTTGCATCGCCATTACATACAAATCGGGGTATTTCAAAGTTTTCTAGAGCGTGCAAATCATCCCGATATTGAGACCACAATGTAGAGAGATTTTCGGGAAGAATTTCATCCCATGATAGATTTTTCGACCAGAGATCTCTCAGCTAAATTTTGAATCGCACAACTACCGGAGGTAAGAGTCCCATGGAGTCAATAGGGAGAACAGCAGGCGTAGCAGACGAACAGTAACTGGTACATGTAAGATTCTGTGATGTCGTCTGCGACAATACTTACATTTGTGTTTCGATGAACAATTCAAAAAAGAATGGCCTGTGCGGCGGCAATTGTAGCACAAGGAGGCTTCCTTTTGAGCTACCTTGTTTGATCTGGGTGGTCGACATACGTTGGCAAAGTTCCAATTCTTCACACTGGTTGTCCAAAAGTCCGCAATTGTAAGGCATGGGTTATCTCGACTGTCATGGATCGACTCATTCGTTTTTACTTATAGCATCAAGATCTCGAATAATTTCATTGGCTTCATCCGAAATTTTCCTCAATGTCGCACCATTTCCCGTTGAAGATAAAGCCATAAAGGATTCAATGAAGAAATTAACTATGTGTTTTGAGTGATCATATCTGTCGTTGAGTCGAATCCATGCGGTTTTATATGCGGTCTCTGTAACAGGAATGTGTTGAATAAGACTTCAAGTAATAAAACTTTTGGGTATTCGACAACGTTACCTTTGAGTCGACTGTACTTTTAAACTAATCTTTAAAACTGGAACAATCTTATACGAACCGCTAAAAATTTTCTGTAAAAAGTCAGCTTGTTGAGTAAGTGCGCTCTTGAGGCGACCTCTATAAATTACCAATGAATTCATATCTTCTGTTATTTCGTGTCGTCAACAAAATTTTGGAAGCAAATAAAATCTGTGAAGATATAGAGTCAGCTAATCTTCACAGATCTAATGGCTACTCAGGTTTCAAAAAGGACCAACTCTTATGTTGAGAAATAAAACAATATGACTTCGAATTTTATTTCAACATAAGGAACACTTTATTTTTTTCTTTGCGTGCTTATGACTGCACTTGATGTACCAAAAAATAAAAGATTGTCTTATACATATTTGTTGTGTCAGTATAAGGGACACAACAGTTAGAATAGAATATGTAAGAGACATGATAACAAGAGATCACATTAAATTATTTAGAGGCGATTGGAATTTGTAAGACGCTATTAAATCAATTTACTTTTAAGTAAAAAACAAAACAATTATGATAAAAAATACAGCACATATGACATGTCCACGAACAGGTATGTTTCTTCAATTGTAGTTTATTTTGTTTTTTCCCTTATTTTAAATAAAAGTGGCATTTCAAATTTAAAGTTTCGCTTTTTTCGAATATCAAGAAACTTAATATTGCAACATTACATTAACATTAATAATATTTATATAATTAAAAGTTTATATTATACTAAATTAAGATATTAACAACATTAACACAATTATCAAAATCATGAATTTCTTAAAATAATGTTAAACTTATAGGGTTAATAATTAAAATACTCTTAATTTTCATATATGTAAGAGTTCCAAGTCACTCTTGTTCAATTAGCTTGCTACCACTCTTTTACTTCTTTTGATGGTAATATAAAATATAAAACAAAATAAATTAAAAACAAATCGTTAACATTGGTGCCTAAACCCGGCAATTTATCGCGTCCGTTTAGCTGTATTTTTAATTTAATGAAAATTTTAATAAGGAAATTTAGTAAATAATTTAAAATTAGCAAATATTAGTTTTTCGAATCACGGTTTAGAATTACGCACCGCGGTACATAAAAACGTGTTCGTGAATATTGACCATTGAGATTGCATAAGTTTTATAATTCCAAATTTAAATTAGGGAATAATTGAATAACTGAACTGAATTTGTGGTGAATAAACTACTTGAAAACGATTTGTGTCATATTAAATTTCTGCCGGTCCACCTATTTTTCATAAAATCTTTTTATGCTACAAATGTATTAATTTTAATAAATAATTTTTCATAAATTATTTTATTTGTTCTCTAACGGTACATCTCTACCATTATTATCGTGGGATTCCATACTTCCATTGGGGCTTCATTTTATCCATACGTTATTAAAAAATAATTTTTCATAAATTATTTCATCTGTTTTCTAACTTTACATCTGTAGTATTAACATCGTGGGGTTTCGTACTGCAATAGGAACTTTTATTTACGTAACTACTTGTACTTCTGTACATTAATATTACACGGATTCGTACTATTATTTTTAAACATTTCTTAATTTGTTGGAACTTTTACGGTTAAATATACATCAATCCTATTTATTTTTTATTTTCTTTGAATATACCTTAAACATTGCAAATTCGTTTCTTTATTTTAACTGTAAATAATGACAGACTTTCAATCAGTAATAGCTATACAACGTGACTTGTTGAGTACACTCAAAAAGCTGTACGCTAGAATTTTGGCGAAAAGTGAGTCTGAGAAGACTCTGGGTTATGTTGAGAGCCACACTCTGGAATTTGACACACTCTTCCAACAATTCAAGTATCAGCATGATGAAATTTCTCAAATCATGCGCGACACTTCTTTAAACGCTAATGATGTTCCATATATAGTAGATGATTGCTATTTTGAATTTTCAGATTTATAATTCACTTCATAGAGGTAAACTGCTTACACAGGGATGATACTACGCGTTCTCCACTTAGTAGCACTTTGCCATGATAGGTAATCATTCCGAAATTACCACGAGAGTAGATGCTCGTCTCCCTAGGATATCCCTTCCTGTATTCTCTGGTCAATACCTCGACTGGATACCTTTTCAAGATATTTATATATTTTTGGTACATTCCAACTCTTCTCTTTCTAAAATTCAGAAATTTTACTACTTAAAGGGAACACTTTCTGGGAAAGCAGCTTCTCTAATAAAATCCATTTCTGTAACTGAGGCCAACTATGACTCAGCATAGTTGCTATGCAATGCTACAAATTTTTAGCATTGCCCTAAAATCAAAGGATGAATTTTTGAATAATAAGAAAATTTGTAGGAATTGTCTGTCTGTTGGTCATAAACACGACAATGGCAAATCATCAAATAAATGTAGCATTTGCAAATTACCACATCACACGGTTTTACATACTGAGGATACCGTCTCGGTTCAAAATTCGAATATTATTTCCTTTAAGGAGGTGGGGCCCTGACTACAATTCAGAATTCTCCTTCATTTCATAACGTATTACTCTACACTATACGTCTTTTCGTAAAGACGAGTCATGGACAAAAGAGCAGCTTTTACAACTTCCGAAAAAGAAATCTCGCATTCATGTGTCTAGTGTATTCAATAGCGATCAGTTATCGATAGGTATAGTAAATTTTGAATTATTGTCAAGATACTTACGGAACATTTTGCCTTGCACAGCCCTGGTTCTTCCTAATGTTTTATCATATCAACCAAGCTATAGAACAATGCATTTGTCCTTACTGGTCTTTAAAAACCGCAGTTTGGCTGATCCATTTTATTATAAAACAGATGCTATTGATTTACTCCTTGGCTCTGATCTCGGTCCGAAAATTAAAATACCTGCTGAATCTTTCTTGCACAATAATCTATTCTTTCAGAATACCATATTTGGGTGGGTATTTTCAGGTTCTTCGGAATCACCGAACTCTAAAGCTAATAACTTTAATAATGTCAAATTGGAAAATCTCATTTTGGGAACAGGAAGAGTTGCCTACTATACGTGATTTAAGTGATGAAGAGCAGGCCTGTGAAAGATTTTTTAAGGCTACAACTAAACGTACATCTTCTGGCCGTTACATAGTTAATTTGCCATTTAAATCACTTCTAATAGATAATACATATTCACAATAATATGATTGGGGCTCTTAAACGTTTGAAGCAATTAGAAAGCTCATTTTTAAATCGTCCGTCGTTTTCCGAAACCTATAAAAAGTTTATGTATGAATATGAGACTCTAGGTCATATGTCGAGAATCGGTACATATCCAGCAGTTATTCGTATTTTTTGCCACATCATGGCGTGTTCAAGGAAGATAGTACAACAAATAAATTAAGAGTTGTTTTTGACGGCAGTAGCCATATACAGGGCCGACATTCACTTAATGAATTACTTTCTAATGGTCCACCGTTGCAGAATGACCTGCCTCAAATTATTAAAAAATGGAGAATTCATAGGATTGCTTTTAGTGCTGACATTGAAAAAATGTTCAGGCAGATAGAAGTTGTTTCAAACCATCGACCATTTCAACAGATTTTATGGCGATGACATTATTCTGATGCTGTACATTATTTCAGGTGCTGGAACTTTGGATAAGGCGATAGATTTACAAAAAAATCTGTGTAATCTTTTAGGAAAAGGTGGTTGTAAACTACGTAAATGGATTACCAATTCACCTGAATTATTGAAAGGGATACCAGAGGAGTATAGGGAAAAATCGTAGACCCTTAATTTCGAAGGCGATAACGTTGTCAAAACACTTGGTATCCACTGACGACTCATTCTCTTTTAAATGCAATATTGATGAATCTCGTCCTGTTTTGAAAAGAACTATATTGTTAGAAACAGCACGTTTATATGACCCGCTGTACAGTTATTGCCAAATCCCTCTTTAAACAATTGTGGGAGAGTAAAGTAGATTGGGATAGCCCAATTCCATCTCATTTAAGATTATTTATCTTTATATCCTTTATTTTATATATATATATATATATATATATATATATATATATATATATATATATATATATATATATATATATATATATATATATATATATATATATATATATATAA
>MINK01188562.1:4215-14276 GCA_001735545.1 Phormia regina
ATGATTCGGTTTAATCATATTTATAACTTTTTTTATAATATTTCCTCCGATTTCACAATTTTTTAATCATTTAATAATCCCATTTTATCAGATATATAAACTAATTTTATCATTTAATAACCAATTTACCAAAAATGAATAACAAAAAACGTTGCTACCAATCAAACACACTAATATTTAAACATCAAACTGAGGGAAACAACGGCTATAATAATCATTGAATAGTTGTGGTGATCATGCTGTAACCATGTTTTTTCTCTGCGTGTATGTGGTACATGCATCATATTAATTGTGGAATTAACTAAATGTTTTCATTTTTCATATATATGATTTCATACATATTATTATTCACTGAATCATTTCAAATTTTTAATTGTAGGTAATCATTAAATGATTAAACAGAATCATAAACGTTGCTATCATAAATACGGTATTATTGAAATCAATAAAAAAAACTGCTATATAATTATGAATAGTTGTAGTGATCATGTTGTAACCATGTGAAACTGAATTTTTATGAAAATAACCATTTTCCAATCCATATTTTTTCTGTGTGTATTAGTTATTTAATTATATATTTTTTGAAATTTTTATTTTTATTAAACTAGAAGTTCCAGCGTATTCAAATTTAAAAATACGATTAATATGTAAAAGAATATCCATAAAATTATATATTGCGAATTTCTACGATCTTTTAAACATTAAGGTAAAAAGAAAATATTTTTTTTATTTAAAACGTAAAAACCAATATCTATAACTATTTTCTCTTTACTCATATAAGTATATATTATTTAGAGCTTTAGAGATTTTTTTCAGTTTGCATTTTTAATATTATTAAAAAAATATTCTAAAATAGGTATCAATTGGACCATATTTAACAGTTTTAACTACCGAAATGCCAATATCTGACAGCAATTCTATGTTTCTTTGATAAATGTGAATTGTTTAAAAATGTTAATATTTGGCATAAACAAAAATAATAATAAATTAAAATTTCTAAATATTTGCACAAAAAGATTATGCATAAAATAACTGTAGCTATAATTAGCTACAGTGAAATAAAAAAGTAAACGTACTGATGGAAAAAATCAAAATTTACAAAAAATTTATTTAACATACTTGATTATAAAATTTAATTATGGAAAATTTCCACAAAGTTTAAGCTAAACTAGTTTACTAAATTTTAAACTGCTCTTTTAAAGGTAACATTAGTGTTTTTTTAACAAAACGAACATAATTTTAACTCACTATCTAAGCTTTAAATTAAAAATCTAATTTTGAATATTTTAAACAACTTAACTAAAGAAAATGAATAATCATAAAAAAGTAATCAAATTGATTTTGGTTAGAATTTTTTTTTTATTATTATAATTTTAATGGTTGGTTGGATTGAATTGGATGCTAGTAAAAAGTTCAATAACCTTTTTGCGTTTTTATTTATTTTTATATTTTTTTTCTCTGTTAATCTTATTAACGAGCTAAATAACTTTATATTGAAGGAATAAATAAAACTTTCACCCATTACGTTTTATACAAATATAAATAAAATTATTATTAAAAAAAAAAATAAAAACATTTTAATTTTTCTGGTTCTTTTTTTTTTTGGGATATTGTTCATCTTGTAATTTAATACCAAATGCAACAGACACAGATTTTAATACTACCGTGTTACAACCAACAACAATGATGAAAAAAAAAAATAAAACAAATTTATAAAAGAAACGACTAATTTAAGATTCTTAAGCCATCAATCAAAATCGGTGAAGTGGAAAATTTCCAAAAAAAAAAAACAAGTAGAAAGAATAAGCACTCACTCACACACACACACATTTAAGTGTTATCAAATGTCAATGTCAAAAGGCGTTAAATTTCTTCTTTTCTAGAAATTTTGTTTTTACTGTTGTTATTTGACAGATAAGCCACAGCCACAATATAGCATGCAACATGTTGCATGTGTGTATTTTTAAGTAGTTTTTTTTTTTTGAGATTGGTCAGGGATTATTAAATGCTAAGTATTTATTGGAAAATTTTTAAGTCTTTTTTCTATTATTGGTTTTTTCTTTACATATGTTATCTCTTATTATTCTACTTATTTGTATTATGCTTGACTTTTGTATTTATTTTAGTTTATTTAATTTTTTTGGTATTTTCCTTAAGATATTAATCTTTTAGTGACTTGACAAAAATTATTGTTATTATTTACTTAAATATTTATATAGATTTAACAAATATATTTTTACGGTTTAAAAATATTTACTTAAACAAGAGGAAATCCTTAAATAAAGAAAAAACAACAACAACAAAAGTGAATTTTAACAATCTTTGCGGAATCCTCTTCATCCTAGTATGCAAGAGGTAGTCTTTTGGTTTAATATTCATTAAAATATTCACAAAAGGAGTAAAGGAGTATTTTGGAAAATTTTTAAATAAAATCAAAACGTTTGCAATGATTTTAATCAAATATGTTTTATTTAATTTCAAACAAATTTATTTTAATGAATATTAAATAAAAATTTGAATTTTTGTCATTTTAGAATTTTTTATGATTTTTGGAAAAAAATAATTTTTTATATATTTTTTATTATTATTATTTTTTTTTTTCAACAAAAGAGTTTAATATTTCAATAACTGTTGGCAAAATAAAAAAATATGTAGGAAAGACTTAAAGATAATTTTAATTAAATCTTTATGATATTGTTTGTAGTAAAATCAGACAAGTCGTTTACGAGATATGTTTCAATATATTGTGCAACCTCCTTAATTTTAAAAATTCCGATTTATCGCTAGAACTAGAGCCAATTTTAAAAATATAAGTTAGAGCTTAATACTTATTAATATCTTGTATACCAAATTGATTAACAAAACCCCTTGCCGCAAAATTTTTTTTCATTTTGTAGCTCTATATAAATTATAATAGAATAAGGGGAATAAAATTTTATTTTTTTAATAAATAATAATAAATTTTAATAAAATTAATATTTAAACTTTAATAAAATTTAAAGGAATAGTAATATTTTATTAAAATTTTAATATAATATCTATAAATTTGTTCTAAAATCGGAGAATTAAAAAAATGCCCACTTTTTTACATGAAAACACCGAAAATCTCAATCTGTAAAAAATGTGTTTGAAAAATTTACTTTTTTTCATCTATTTTCAAATTGTCACCCTGTCGTTATAAGAATCGTTTGTCAGAAAATACCTTACATGTGGGGATAAATAAGAGCTTTGCTGTTTGAAAAACATAACCAAAAGAAGTTTAAAAAATTTAAATTTTCATAGTTTGTACAGAACTGTTGGGCAGACCTTTGCCCCTAGCACTTCCGAATTCACTTTACATCCATTTGCATAAAAATTTCTTTTGAAATCTGGTTAATATTAAAAAATAGTTAAGACAATTTTAAAAAATAACGAGGCCAAAATTAGGTAAATATGTATTTATATATTAAACTTAAAAAGATAACCCATACATGTAAGCATATTAACAAAAACTTTCTATAAATAATATATTTTTCTATTATATCATAAATCAAAAATATTTGGCGATTTCTCCCAAAAGAATTACATACACAAGATGGCCAATTTTAGAGGGCCACCCACTAACCCCCTGACTGGCTAGGAACCTGTACTCAACCAAATCAATTCAAAAATACCTTAGCTGTAACCACGTGAAATTTCATTGATATATCTTCAACGGTTATTGAATTATTTTCAAAAAAAGCATTTTGGAACCATTGTGCATGTGCAAATATATTTTTATTTCTTTAACTATAAAATAATATTAAAAATAAACTAATACTATTTTTTTTGCTAAGTACCATATTATGTTTGCAAAAAAATCATAATATGTTTGCCTTTTAACCATATAATTATTATTTTTTATTATATTACTTTGCTTGATTTTTAATTATATGATGGTTTGTATTTTGCCATTAAAAAAAATAAATAATAATCAATATAATTATTATTTGATTAAAATCGAATCATAATATGAGAAAATCTAAACATAATATAAAAAACTGAATCGATAAACGCATCATAATATGATAAAATTGTTAAATGCAAAATTAAAATAATTATTGTTTTTATTTTTCTCAATTATGGAATAATAATAAAAATAAAGTAATGATGTTAACTTTTTCGCTAGATGCTATAGTAACTTTGAAAAAAATGTATTTTAACTATATAATTATTTTTTTATTATATTATTTTGCTCGATAATGAAATGCTTGATTTTTAATTATATGATGGTTTAATGAAGTATTTTGCTTTAACAAAAAAAAAAAAACATAAATAAATAAAAAATTCAATATAATTCTTATTTGAATAAAATCGAATCATAATATGAGAAAATCTAAATATAATATAACTGGATCATTATATGGTAATATAGCATCATTATATGATAAAATTGTTAAATGCAAAATTGAAATTATTATTTAAAATTATTTTTATTTTTCTCAATTATGGAATAATTAAAATAAACTAATGATGTTAACTTTTTGAAAAAAAAAAAAAAAAAATCATAATTTGTTTGTATTTTAACTATATAATAATTATTTCTTTATTATATTATTTTGCTAGATTATGAAATGCTAAAATTGATCATTATATGGTAATGTCGCATCATAATATGATAAAATTNTTAAANNCAAACATTANTATTATTATTAAATTTANTTTNNATTCNATTATGGAATNATTTAATAANAANATNNTTANNTATANNTNTTTCGCTNGATGACATATTAACTTTTAACAATATAATTATTTTTTTATTATATNATTTTNNTANAATTTATTATGAAATGCCTTTTTNTTAAATTATANCTATTTAAATGAAGTATTTTCCTTTAACAAAAAAAAATNAACTTCAATTAAAATTCTTTATTGAATAAAATTGGATTATAATATGATAAAATCGAAATATAAAAAGACTGGATCATTATATGATAATATCGCATCATAATAAGATAAAATTGTTAAATGCAAAATTAAAAAAAAAAAANTNATCATAATACANTAAAATTNGATCNTTNTTATGATGATCATATTTTNNNTTTATAACGATAATATTTNNTACTTGCAGCTGTATAATCCAATTATGGTTATGGTTACCACCCCTATATTTATGTCTAAGTACAGAAGCAAAAATTCAAATTCTTTAAACTCTTGTTGCTTGTTTTTCATGTGATTGTGCTGACGGTTCTGTTTCTTTTTTAACTAAGAAATGAGGGGTATATTGAGTTTGCCATGGTGTGTGCAACATACTCAGAGTCCTAAAGAACATCTTGGAGGGGAAACTGAAGGACAATTTGAATTGTTTGGTGTTACCGAAATCACTTAATTAACATGGAAAATACTATAAAATAAAAGAGACTAGCGTAAATTCATGTCAGTTTTTTCGCCGATAACTCTCAAGAAATGTCGAATAAATATTTCAAAGATCGTAGCAAGATGAAAATGGGGATAATACTCCAACCTCTATATAAGGCGAAATATTAAATTAGGGTGGGTAACATGCACATTTATTAAACAATTTAAACTGGAATTAACAAAAGAAATGCAGTTCCAGAAACGCCAATAGATTATAAATTAATTACAAACACCTATAGATAGTCATGCAGCATATAAACTCTATATTTTTTCTTCTAAAATTAAACTTAATCAAAGTCAAACTTTTCATTTAATTTACAAAAAAATTATAATCCATGTGTGTGTTAAATAAATGTTTTTTTTTTTAACGTTTTACAGCAAAAGAAACAAAAAACTAAATTACTATAACATGATTTTATGCAACCACATTTTTCTATTCTATTAATAAACATTGAATTGAAAATAATTCTTATTATTTGCCATTTAAAAAAAAATACATACATATACACACACATATACATATATATACATATCAGCTACATATATCTAAACAGCTTCCCAGAAGCCAAAAGACTTAAACATGTTTTCATCTGCTTTTTTATTAAAAACAAACACCTTCTTCTTTTACCAAAGCAAACCAACAACCAACCAACCACCTTCTTTAGAAAAGTCTAAGATGCTATTTTCTGTTTGTTAAGATTATTTTTTCCTCTTATAGAATAGAACATACAAACATACATATAACTACTATAAAAAAATACCCAACCAAAAAAAATGCTATTAAATGAATTTTCAATACCAAAGAAATTATAATTTACTATAAATGGTACGAGTGTACTGGAAGGAATATTGTTAAATATTCGTTCGATACCAACAAGTTTCAACTATAAATAGCTTCAGCTTTAAATGGTAAAAAAAAAAGAAAAAGAAACATCAACTCACGATTTTCAAATAAGGTTTATTGGCAATTTCAAGACACTAGACCTTTTGGGTCTTTTTTTTTTTTTTGCGCAAAAAACATACAACAATTCAACAAACTTTAAGCTAAACTTAACATTAAAAAAAAGCGCAAAAAAAAGACATCATCAATATTATAGCGATAATATCAAATGGATTTTTTATTATTTTCTTTTTTGCTACACTAAAAAAATAATTGTTAGCCATTAGTTGTTAAGGCAAGAATTAAAAAGAATTAAAGCATAAACTATTCTTAACTTTAAGCGTAAAAAAATATAAAAATTTATTCAAAAGTTTTATTTTAAAGCCGTAATGGGGGAATAATGATGTTTTAGCAAAAAACAAAAAAAAAAATATATAATTAAAATGAAATTTGAGGAGAGACAAAAAAATAGGTTTGATTGATTTTAAGATTAATAGTAGATTAATTAAATGGTAGGCTACACAGAGAAAAAATATCTCTACCAACAAAGAATTTATCACAGATGAAATATTTAGAGTTTCTCAAAAAATCAATTTTTTACAAACTTTTTGCTTTAATTTAAAAAATTATAAAAAATATAGTTGATATATATTTTATAGAATCGAAACTACGCCACTTTAAAATTTAATAACTGGTATAATTTCGGATCTGTAGAGGATATTCTGGAATACGCGCTTCAGTTGTCGAAGGTGAACCTTCACTTGTGATGATTTATCGTCACTAACAAATTTTGTAAACAAAGACAGCTGATTGGTAAATTTATTTTTCATTTGTTAATGTAAACAAAATTTATAAAATCAATTAATAAACAATAATTTAATAATATGATAAATGTTAAAATGGATTCAATTGCGTTTTTTTTTTTAATGAAGACCAAGAAAAAAATAAACAAAAGGCATTTAGATATATTTTGTCAGAAATCGAAAACGAAATTATTCCACAAAAACGCTTAGGATGAATGAGTCACGTATTTGCATTGAAAATCTCTTCCCGAATAGACTTGATTGATTTAAATCTTTTTCTATATAACGAAGAATTTTTCAGCTAAGCAATGTAATTTAAATGAGGAAAATCGAGTGTATATTTTTTTCTAATTTTTTAAATTAAAGCAAAAAGTTTGTAAAAAACTGTTTTTTGTGAAACTTCCCAGGAAAAATTCCAGAACCCATGAAAATATCCTGCACTTGTTCTACTTTGATGTTACGACCAATGATTTTTGTTTGAAATTGTCACCTCCATAACTAGTTCTGAGGTAGTTTTAGCTATCCAGCACCCATTCTATGGAATGGTTCTGGAACTAGTTCTTTAATCAATGATTTTTGTTCGAAATTTTTGCATTCAGGAATAGTTCTATAGAAACGTTTGGTAACGGTTATAGAACATGTTTTTTTAGTTTTTTATTCTAAGGAATTTGTGAAATTTCTTATACAAGTTTTTTAAACAGTTCTAGGAAGTCATTCGAGAACAATTAATTTATACTCTCAAGTGATGTAGAAGTCATTCAAAATTAGTTATTAAGCACTAGTTCTCTAAAATGTTATTTAAAACAAATTGAGAATCACAATTAAATTCTACTCCATTGGTGTCAGAATTGGTTATGATACAACTAGTTCTTAGGATGTTGTAAAAG
The DNA here is from genome assembly GCA_001735545.1 of Phormia regina. Taxonomy (NCBI): domain Eukaryota; kingdom Metazoa; phylum Arthropoda; class Insecta; order Diptera; family Calliphoridae; genus Phormia; species Phormia regina. The sequence continues at coordinate 12,162 of MINK01188562.1, forward strand.
AATCTAAAGTGATTCTGATTACAGCAGCTCTAGAACCAATGATTTTAGAACATGTTCTAAAATTTTTCCTGGGTATAAATATTTTATCTCTAATAAAATCTTTGTTGATAAAGATATTTTAATGAAATTTTTGGCGAATGTAGACTTTGTCATAAATAAAATATGAAATATAAAAAATATAATAAATATAAGATTTTTATAACAGTAATCCCACATTTCTGAAAAATTGTGAAAATCCCAAAAATGGGGTTTTACACATTTTCGTCTATAAAATACATATTTTTTCGAAGCCCCTTAAATTTTGATTGGAAACCTTTAACAACATATTACATATTCTTAAATTGCTTTGTGATTTGAGATAATATGGACTAAAATCATAACTTTCATATAAAATTGGTCAAATTCGGGAGGGTGTGTACCAAGACCAATCGAGTTATTGGGCTTGTTTTTTATCTTGAAGTCATCTCTGTAAAGTTGCCTTTCAGAAAAGTGCAAAATTATTATATGTTACTAAAGAAAATTTTATTATTTTTATTTTATTATTTTCGGCTAAAGAATACAAAAAGTCGTGGTTTTTTGCAATTTTCCAATTCAAAATCGTTTATGTTTGGACTCGGTAAAGATATCGACTTCAAATTTTATTATTAAATAGATAATTTGGTTCTTTAACTAGTTAAGAAAAAAACTAATGAAATTAAGTGGAAATATTAGGATATATATGAAAAGAAACTGGACCAAGAACATTCTAAATTTAGTGTTTAAAAATTCAAACGCAAATAACTCAAAAACTATAAGAGATAATTAATATAAGCATTTTAAGTATTTTATAAGTCTTATCAGGGCCTACAACAATATAAACAAATATTTGAAATCCGGAGGTCATTTTATGAGTGTTATTCATCTAAAGTGTATGTAGTGAAGATTATTTTTGCTTCTTAACTCATTACATAGCAAGCAAAGTGTTTGTTGGTTATATTATCATCCTTATCTGGTAATATAATCATCAATATAATAATAATAATAATATCCCAGCAAAAACTTTGCTTGCCGTGTAATAAGTTAAGAAGCTAATATAATGGCACTTCACTACATACACATAAGATGAATAACTCATTATTTTAACATGGCGAAGTCATTAGAGGCAACTACTTAGTAAGTAGTAGTATTATTACTGGTAGGCATTGCATAAAGTCATTATTTAGATATCTTTATAAGAACTAATTACTTTGAAGCTATTCAATATTATTTATTACAAAGTATTGTAGAAGTTATTATTAACCAAATGAATAGTAACTAGTTACATTATCGGTTACAAATAAGTACTGAAATAACGATAAACAGCTGATATATTTTTTTAAATTTATTTATTGAAAACATATATTTAAATTAAAGATTATAATTTGAAACTGAATTGTCGAAATTAAATTTTCGTTCGACATAACAGATAATTAAAATATTTTCATGTTTTACCGTCTTAAAGCATAGAAAACAACTAAAAGTCCAAATCTTTTCATTCGAGCAGAAATAAAAAATTACTCTCTTCACACGTATTAATTTGTTCTGTAGTAAATTTTACTAACACATACAAAGAGTTTGGTTTNNAGGTTTGTTTTGGCCCCCTTCCATACTTAAATTTGAAATCGGAAGAGAAAAAAAATTTGGTAAGCATTTAAAAATTGTTTATGTCAAAGGTACCTAACTTTGTGGCCCCTTTCCAAACTTAACATTATACACTTCTCTGCTACGCCTATACCAAATTTCATGAAAAATTTTCTGAAAGCAAGGCCAACAATTATATTCCGGATGAGTATATATAATATTATCTAATCTAGTCTAAGAATATCAAATATTAAAAAATATATAATATTACATTAGAGAAGAGCATAAGATTGGAGATAGATTTTCAAATTAATCATCCGGAGGTCATTTTGTATGAGTCATTCATCTAAAGTGTATGTAGTGAAGAGTCATTATATTAGCTTCTTAACTCACTACATGGCAAGCAAAGTTTTTGCTGGGTATATTATCATCCTTATCTGGTAATATAATCATCAATATAATAATAATATCCCAGCAAAAACTTTGCTTGCCGTGTAATAAGTTAAGAAGCTAATA
>MINK01188563.1:0-13439 GCA_001735545.1 Phormia regina
GTTTTTAAGTTCTTTATTGTATATCAGTCTTATACAGTAGAATTAAATTAATTTTTTTTATGAACTTTTAAACATTATTTACTCCTTATTGAATTAGTACTAAAAACAAAAACAAAGGCTTTCTCTTTAAAGAAATTTTTTAACAAAAAATTACAATGATTCATTTATTAGCGTCAAAAGAAAATGTACATTATAAAGATACTACTATACTAGAAGAAGTGTATTAAAAGTTAATATTTTGTTTGTTTCCCTTTTGCCTTAATGACAGCTTCGAGTCTCCTAGGCATCGAATTTACGAGGTTTGCAGTAACATCTGGCGAAATTTTTTTCCATTCCTCCATTAACACGGATTTTAGGGATTCTTTGTTTGTTATGGTCCGTTTTCGTATTTGACGGNCCAGNTGTTCNNACAAATGCTCANANGGGGTTGAGGTCCGGTGACTGTGGGGGATGATNAAGTTGATTNGGCGTGTTAACTGCCTTTAACCATTCCTTTACTATTTTGGCAGTGTGTTTGGGATCGTTANCCTGTTGAAACACCCAATTTTTCTCCAAGCACAATTTTTGAACGCTAGGTACCAAGTTTTCTTTTAAAATGTTGAGATAATCTGTCTAGTTCATTGTACTTTCAATAAATACTAGATTTCCCACACCATTTGTTGCCATACATCCCTATACCATCACCGAACCTCCCAGTAAGTAAGTTTTGCTCGGCAAACTCCATATTTTTGCTCCTCCAAATTTTTACGTTTTTTTTTTTCTTACCAAATATTTCAAACTTACTTTCATCAGTGAAAATTATATTGTTCCAAAACTGGTTTCCATGGTTTTTGTACTTTTTTGCAAAATTTAGGCGTCGCTTTTGGTTTACTTTTGATATTAGGGGCTTTTTTCGAGGAGCTCGACCATGTAATCCATTAGCATTCAATGCTCGACGAACTGTGCTGGCACTAACATTGATGCCTGATGTTTGTGATATCTCTTCCGATATTTTAACAGCACTTGCAGTTGGATTCTTCCTCACATTTCTTACAATTGAGCGTATTTCAGCCTCATTAAGCCTCCTTGGTCTGCCGGATTTTGGACGGTTCTCCAAGTTTTTAAATTTTTTGTATTATCAATAATTTTTTTATAGTATTATGGCTTCTGTTTATAATTGATCCAATTTCCTTTAAAGTTTTTCCTTCATTATGGAACTTAAGCGCGATTTTGCGAGTATCTAAAGATGTTTGTCTAGCCATTACAAAAATATTTTCTGACGCAAAAATTTTTAAATGATGTCGCGAACAAAAGCATAGACCATAATATAACTAATTGTAAGTATTTTAAACTTATCTCCTGTTAAAAGAAATTGTAAATAACTGTAAATCACAACTGAACGAAAACTCTCCATAAACATAAAAAGAACATATTTGGTACACTTCTTTTGATGATATAAAAATAAACTTTATTTTTGATTTGCAATATTTTTTATTCTAACGTTGTTTGTTGTAATTTTAATGCCATAAAAACGGAGTAAAATAGGAGTTTCAAATGCATTAACATTTTTTAGTTCCATTGCATTCCCATAAGCCTGTAATACAACGAAGATCATAAAAAAGCAACCTATTCGATTTTGTTCGCAGCATTAATACACTTTTGATCTTACTCTATCATTAAATAAACTAATCGCGACTTTGTTACCATAATTCTGACTGATTCTGTTGTTGTTACGCACATTCAAAGAACTAGAATACAGAGTATTAAGGTTTTGAATGACAACAGATTTTTTGGTTTTTTTTAAGTTTTTTTTTTTTTTGGGCGCGGTCTGTGAGCTCCTCACCGAATACAAAATTTGGATAGGGGATTGATACATGTTGTACATTGTGCGTATTTTAACGCTATATCATGTTGATGTGCCGTATTAGTCAACTTTGTAGTTAGTCCCAAAAGTTTGGAAAAAATAAGACCGGAATTTGTTTGTGTTCAAAAAGGTCAGTTTTTCGCGAGGCACAACTATTACGATGCGTACAATGCTTACATCGTGTGATCAGCATGAAAATTACCAATAAGCAATACAAGTTTCAATATATTCCAGCCTTGGAATATTTTGCTGGAAAGTCGACATGAATTCAAATATTAAAAAAGTTTAATACGTAAGTCGTAAGTCAAAAAGAAGATACTGAAAAAGTATGATTTTAACAATTGTGTGTCATTGGAAGGAAGTACTAGTGGTAAAAAAGAGCTGTAGAAGTTCGTTTTTTTAACCCCATGTTTGTCATTGGTAAGATGTTATTCTTTATTAACTTTTTTTCAATTCATTTTGAAGTATGTCCCTTAAAAACAATGTTTATACAATTTTAACTAAAAACATCTACTGCCCTATTTAAAATAATGATAAAATGCTTTAAAAATTTGTAAAGATTTATATTTTGGTTAAAATTATACAATTTTTTTTCCGCTAAATTTGGGAAGGTGTGTCTGTTGTATTTTTCACTTTTTGGAACTAATTATTAAGACTTCCAAAAACGTTAAAAAGATTGCTGTTATGCTTAATAAAAATTCGAAGGCGCTTCTGATTAACGCGAACTGATTATAAATGCATTCGAGTCACTTTTTTTAATGTGCCGTCCAAAAAAGGAAAAAAATTACATTTTTTTTCAGAAGTGTAATTCGGTAACTTTTCGACAATCGATATATATGTCGATGGATTTTGTTGTTTGTAGTAATGATTATATAATATAATATATACATTTAAATAACAATAGATAACATTTATTTTCGTAGTGCAACTTCATCAATAAACCGAAGATTCAAATAGAAGCAGAAATAAAAAAGAATTTGGGAATTATTTGTAAACTGTGAATATGTGTACATTCTATTGAATGTTAAACATTTGTTTTTGTTGATAAAATAAACATAAAAATATATTGTGTTTTAATTAACGACATAAATTGACAACGAATGTCGTAAAAAATAATGTTCCAGAATAGAAAAATCGACAATTTTGTCGTTTATTTTTTTTAACAATTCGATTATCGTTAAAATAAGTTCAAGAGTTAAAGAAATTTTGCATTTTCTGTTTTTTTTTTATCGAAAAGATTTTATATTTGTTCACTAATAAGTTCTCTTTGTACGAGACTTTATCATTTGTTTAATGCTTTTATCATTTGTTTGTGTAAAGTAAATCCGGAGGAGTATGGGGCAAGAAACTACATACGTTAAGTTCTTAAATTGTAAATCGGGTAACGATTTAAAATTATTTAAATTACATACCTGTACATGTATAAAAAGTATTTTTTGGCGGACGCCCAGACAGGGGCAACCTTTTCAATGAAAAAAGTCAGTTTTGTTTTTATCACGCAATATCCCATTTTATTGAAATATCTCCAACGGTTCAAAAGTTACAGAATTAAAAAAAAGGCCTTTTGCAATGCCTTTAAATTTTTCGTTGAAATTATAAAACTTATTTATTTTCACTTTTTTTTTTTGGAAGTAATTATTAACAACTTCTAAAAAAGTTCAAAATATGTACTTTATCTCAATTATGAAGTGGTGAAAATGTTCTTTTTTTAAAAGCACTTGATCCATTTTAAGGGACTTTTTTTTTTGGAGACATTTTTTTTTACCTAATAATAAAAATATATTAAATAATAACTTTAGAAAGAAAATTATTTATTTTTGATAATTTTATTTTGTTACAAAAAACAAACCCATTGTGTTTATTTGTTTGTATTGCTAATGTAACTGTTAACATGTATTTGTTATTATTAATATACTATGTGATGCATAAAATTTAAATCATGCGTATCATAGAATTATTGTATTTTGTTGTTATTGTTTGTTTATTTGTTTAATTTTAATTTTTAATAGAATTGTTTTTGCAATAAACAGGAAATAAATGTAAAACATACACACAAACACATATAAACATGCTTTTCTAATTGTGTACATGTGTATAATAAATAATTTCAAAAGAATTTTATTATAATATTTATGTTTTGGCTTTTTAAAAAACAAACTCAACAGAAAAAATAAGAACTTAACTTGAATATTTAAAACAATTAGAAAAATATGTAATTAAGAAACAAACGATTTGTTTAAACAACATTTTAAAATAATTCTTACCATGGATTTATTTTTAATTTTTATATATTTTATTTTGCAATTAGAAAGTGTGTTGTTTATTTATTTTGTTAAATAATTTAATTTTTATGTTAATGATATTCCAATAGTTATTAAAGTTATAGCAAAGTGTGTAAAATATAGATATTTGCATACACATGTTGTTGTTGTTGTTGTTGTTGTTGGTATTTTTTAGAAAATTATTTAAAACATTTTTAAATGAACATAAAAAGTATTTTTTTTTTCATATTAAGTGCTTTTTAGTTTAAAAAATGGAAGTTATGGCATTTTGGATTTTTTTATTTCAGATTTGTTTTAATTGAGTTTTGTTTTATTTAATTTGATTTTTAGTTATTTATTATTGATTTTTATTAATTTTTTAATAACGTGCATTTTGATTAAATTTAGTTTATTACTATTTAAGGATATTTTTGTTATTGTTGTGGTAAATAATAACGATTGTTAGCAGTCCAAGTGTAGGGTGTATCAAAGCTTTGATAGTGTGACACCGATATTGTAGCTAATTTTTATTATTTTTTTTTTTTTTTATTGTAGAAAGTTACAAAACCAAAAAAAAAAAAAAAGTGGAAAGAAACAAAATAGACAATAAAAAAAAAATATAAATGATTCAAAAGTTGCACATAGTTAAAATCCCATAGTTAAGGAAGTTTAAGAAAAAGAAGAGATAAAGTTTTAAAAGACAAAGACAGAGACAGAGTAGTTGCAGCAGGAGTACAAGACAATAGAAGAAATTTATAAATATTATTGCTTAAAATGTAAACTAAAATAAATATTGCATTTAATAGCTTTACAAATAATAATTATAAGAAGAAAAATAAAATAAAATAAAAATTTATATAAATACACCTTAATTGCAATAAAAGCTTTTAAAGCTTTCAAACTTTATTGTTTGTTTTAAATAGTAAATATTTTGTTTCAAGTACCAATAATGAAAAAAAAAATCAAATACAAATACTTACGTCTTGAACCCATTCTTTTCATTGGTTGTTCGGTGCCCAAACTCATGGCACGACCCAGTTCACCGCGTACCGCCTTCAAAGATTTTAATATTTCATCGGGATCTCTGCGTGCCACCGAAGATCGTCGTCGACCCACCAAGTACGTGGTCGGAGGTGGAGCCATATCATCTTCTCGATTCTTATCAGCATCCTGAAATGATGATCGCCGAGAGCCGGGCAAAGAACGTGAAAAATCTTTACCCAACTGATAGACTTCCACTTCCAACGTTTCCGATTGGGATGAGCCTCGCCGTGAGCCCGCTATCCATGCATGATCTGGATGCAAAAGAGACGTACACTCACCAATCGAATCCACGTCATCCGATATGGAACGTTGCATATTGTAGTCGCGCCTCAGCAAACGTGAAACATCGCCTCCGGGACCGCCCGCTGCTATAGAGCCACGCGGTGATACACTGGGGGATTTTGACATGCTGATACCTCTCAGCCCTTTGGGATCTTCGAGGCGGCACCAAATGGCCCGATCATCGAGAAATGCCTGTTGCAATTCAATACTACATTCACCTAAAAATATTGATTCGGTATGCGGTACTAAATCCCACAGTTGTATTTCAATATAACGATCCATGAGGCTATCGGCTTTCACGTGTGCGAATGTGAGGGTGGCATTCCAGATCGGGTTTTGGGCAGGTGGACAAACTTCGGTTTGTTGAACAGAGCCATCACCGCTGTGAGAAAAATATAAATAATAGATTATAAGAAAGCTTTTAATAATGTTTTTTTCTTGTTTTTTTTTAAATATTAAAATTTTTTTTGTTCGTTATATAAAATTTGTTCTTTTAATATTTGTTCATTTAAAGATTTTGAATGTTTCTTAAAATATATATAGTTTTTCAAATTGTTTGTTGTATAAAAGAATATTTAAAATTGTTTAAAAATTCATTATTGCTTTTAATTTAAAGCTTTTAAGCTGTATTCACAAAAAAAAATTTATGTTTGATAAAGGTTTACTAACTTTTTGTATGTAAATTTCCATAAGAAAAAAAAAAAAAAATAGTAAACCTTTATCAAGCACACATTATTTTTTGTGAATACGGCATTTTTATAAAATGTTAAAAAGAACTGTTTTATAAAAGCTTTTAAAAATGTTTTTAAAATTTATATTTTTTGTTAAAAGCTTTTAAAAATGTTTTTAAATAAAAATTCATATGTTTTGTTAAAAGCTTTTGAAACATTTTTTTATAAAAAAGCTTAAAAACAAATTTAAAAAAGTGTTGTTAAAAACTTATTGATAAAAAAGTTTAAAACAATATTTTTTATAAACCTATTTTTTTAATTTTTAAAATGCGTTTTTCTTTTATAAAAATGTTAAAAATATTTTTAAAAAGTTTTTGAAGCTTTTTTTTGGATATATTTTTAAAAAATATTTTTGGTAAAAAAATTCAAAACAAGTTTTTTAAAACTTTGTAAAAAGTTTTTAAAAAGATTTTTTATAAAATTCAAAAACTATTTTTAACTTTTTCAAGTTTCAAAACTATGACAATCAGTTTCAAAAAAGATTTTTATTGAAAATTTCAAAAAAGCTTTTTAGTAAAAAAAAATTCCAAAAGAAGTCTTTTGGAAAAAAGGTTGAAGAGCTTTTTTTTTAATAAGAAAACACTTCTAAAAGAGTTTTTTTAATAAAAGCTTTCATAAAAACTTTTAAAAAATATTTTTACATACGTTTTCAAAAGTTTTGTTTATAGAAAGTTTCAAACGATTTTTTTTTTTTTTTTAATTCCAAAAGCTTAAACGATTTTCTTTTTTGACAATATGACAATCAGTTTCAAAGAGATTTTTATTGAAAATTTCAAAAAAGCTTTTTAGTAAAAAAATTCTAAAAGAAGTCTTTTGGAAAAAAAGGTTGAAGAGCTTTTTTTTAATAAGAAAACACTTCTAAAAGAGTTTTTCTAATAAAAGCTTTCATAAAAACTTTTAAAAAATATTTTTACATACGTTTTCGAAAGTTTTGTTTATAGGAAGTTGCAAAAGATCTTTTTTTTTTTTTAATTCCAAAAGCTTAAACGATTTTCTTTTTTGACAATAGATTTTGGTGCTTATTTAATAAAAAAGTAACTTCTCTACACCAGCTTAAAAAGTCTGTGAACTAATTTCTCTTATAATTTAAATAATAAAAATATATGCAAAGCTGTAAAATTAAATTAATAGCCTCTTGTCATATCCAAATATTCTCTAAATCATCATGATCATCAAATGTTTGACATTCTTTAAAGAAGATTATTTCCATGAAACATTCATATTTTCTTAAATTAAACTTTATAAATACAACATTATTTACATCAATTTTAGAGGTATTATTGACATATATTTAATATAATTTAATATTTTTTTATCTTCAATCCATGACACCATTATTATTTATTGGTTATTAATTACTTACCGACTTGCGTCAATATTAAACGCAAGAACTAAATTTATTAGTTCATGGATGAGAGCTTTCCGGTACACATTTTATTTTTACTTACCACTTGGGCAATATACGAACTTTAGCATAAGCTTCCGGTAAATTACCATGACCATAGGCTTCATCACGCAATGCTAAATCATCGGCCGCCATAAGGGATACAACCAATTCACAACGTTCAGCATGATACCAAACTTGTATTTGTACTCGACCACTAACCTGTTTTTCTCTAGCAATTTGTTCCTAATTATTTAAGCAGGAATTAATTTTTGGTTTAAAAACATGTTTTTTTTTTGTTTTTTGAAAAATCAAAAAACATGTTCATTTGTGTGTTTAGGTGTGTAAAAGTGAACAGAACAGGAAACAAACAGGAGGGAAAGATAATAAAATATTAGTAAAAATTTTTCCACAAAATTGCAATTTTTAATTAAAAAAAATAAACTTTCTACTGAATTAGTTCTAAAACTTATAACTATTTGTTATTATTATTATTTTTAGGGTTTCAACTACAATTAGTTTTTATTTTTTTGTTTAATTTTATGAACAAATTTTTTGAGGTATGAAAAATAATTTTTATAGATAATTGAAATTTTTATTTTATTTACCAATTAGCTTTATAGACTTTTTTTTTTTGGCTTTTTTCATAGGTTATGTGTGTGTGTGTGTGTGTGAGTGTAAGTGTTTTTTTTTTTTGCTATGTAAAAGTGTAGGTGTCAACAGAAAAAATAATTAAAAAGTAAAAATGAAAAATTGAAAAATAATAAAAATTTAATAAAATTAAAAGTAAAATAAATTTAGCAAATTAGGCGAATAAAATTTTTAATGAAATTTATTTAAATTTAGAAATTATAATTTCACTAAATACTAATATTTATATAATAGAGATTAATTTAATTACGTTTGCAATTTTATTTAATTAAAAATATTTAATAGAATTTGAATTTAAAAATTAAACATTTACATGCATTTATAAATATATTTGAAAGAAAAAGGGAGGATTATTTATTTGTAAAATATTTTTTTTATTAAAAAGAATTTCTGAGGAACAAGGACATTAAAAAAAAATAATAAACATATTTTAGAAATATTTTTTTAATGTTATTAATTATTCGATATGAATTTTAACTTTTTTCGACCTTTTTAAGAAATTATTTTGTTGCTTTGAATTTAGAGAAATTATATTAAAATCTTTAATTCTATCAGCTGGATTATGGACCCTTTCATTTAGATCTTTATTTGTTTTTTTTTTCTGCTTATTACCGATTTATGTGTAGGTTTTGCTCCTTCGAACTGTATTATCAAAGCGTTGCTTACACTAGAAATTCGATATGTCAAGTAAGTAATCCAGTTCGAAGTACCAAAAAATATATAATTTTAAATGGATAGGATATAAATGAAAAGGGAACAATCCTGCTCGTATTTCGAATTTATTTTGACAATCTTTCTGCAGTTTATATAGTAGTAATAAACCCGCTTATAGATATGTAGTAAGATTTATTAGTGTATAATCACCTGCCTTATTCTTATTAGCCATTTTTCTGATGGTCTTATAAATTTTGGGCATTTATAAAGGAATGCAATAATTTGAAATTTTTATATTTTTTTTTTATTTATCCTTCTAACATAAAAATTAATTTGTTAAAAACACACTTTTGCTCAGAATTCATTGGAAAAGTCTTAGTAAAATGATTGTATCTACTAACAGATTTACATTCCTAATTATTTAGATAATCCTACGGTCATTATATATATTTTGGCCCTTAGAATTATATTATTGAAGATTGGATAGTTTTGTTTAAGAACTTATTTAATTTCTTTAAATTTAATACAATTTACTGTTAATAAGTCCTTTGATTTTGGATAATTTTTTATTATTTCAATCTTTTGAATTTTTTTATTTTTTTATTGGTCCTTCGAACATGATATTTTTGTTTATGAACTTAATATGATTTTTATTTGTGAAAAATATGCTTTTGCTTGGAATTCAAAATTAAAAAAAAGCTTTTATGAATTAGATTAAAGTCTCTTTGCCAAGATAATCTTTCTGTTCATTTTTAAAAATTTTGGTCCTTGAATACGACTTTGCTTAGAATTTATTAGATAATTTTTTGTAAAATATTTTTTTTTTTTTTATTTTTTATTAATTCTTCATTTACATAACCGATCCCATTGGGGCCTTATATGGCTAATCAAAGCTACTAAAAATAATAACAATTTCAATAAAAAAATATTTGGTCCTAGATTGATGGCAACGGGTTTCTCAGTTAATTTGGTTACTTGATTTAAATAAGTACAAAGCCTCTACTTGATTTTTTTTAGAATTGACGCAAGTTCTTATCATAAATAGCGATTACTAAAATTAACGAGGTGTCATCATATATTGACGCTTAGTGCCCGTATCGACTGAAATAAAGAACATGTAACGCAGAATAATTGCTGCCATGTGCAATTTTTTTGCTTTTTAATATTTTTTGGTGTTTCAAACTGGATCATTAAAACGTAGTTTTGTTTGCGAACTCAATCTGTTTATTTTCATTTTATTTTCCTATATAATATATACAATTCTATCCATTATAACTTATTTAATATTGACATGAGATTTATGTTTAATAAAATATTTATCATCTACTCCTTATATCGTTTCAAGGCAATAGCCAGCCTTCCTTAAGATTAAATTGAATATCTTAAGGTTGAGTTTGAATATCTCTAGATTAACATCTATTCAATAGAAATTGAGTTTTGTATATGTATTTGTAATCAAAATAATCGATTACAATATAATATTGATAAAATGTTCTTTAACATATTTAGAATATGCGCATAAATATGCTTCCAATATAGAGTGCAACCAAGCATCTAAAAATATGCTAAGCTTTTTTTTTATTATTATAAAAATATTCTGGTTTTTACTTATTATTACATCTATTTACAATAATATTTATATATGTATATGTGTGTAAAAATAAATTCATAAACTTGTAAAAGTATTTGACAATTGTTACAAAAAAAGTTTGTATAACAAAATTAAAAACTTTTTAAAATAATTTTTTTTTTATTCTTTTCGCTTTCTTTGCAGATTTTTTCTCTTGCTAACTTGTGATAAAGCAATTTTGGGGATTGTGCCTAAAAAAAATTATAAAAAGAAGGTAGGAAAATTGTTTTATTTAACAAGGATTTTTTTAAATTAAATATTAATTGATTTTTGATATAAAAATTTTATTTATTTTTTTTAAATATATTTTATAAGACAAAAAACGATTTATTTTTATATTATTTAGTTTTCTTTTTAAAAATTTATCACAATAGTTTGCCAATAAAATCAATCACACATAAATAGCTTCTTTGTAATTTTAGCACACAAATTTCTCTTATGTTGTGCTAAAAAAAATGTTTTCCCATAAAATTTAGTGTCACCTGTAAATGACATAAAATCAATAAGAAAATAATAATAATTTTCTTTAAGAAAAGAACAACTGAAGCAAATTCAATATATCAACTATAAGTTATATGAACGTTACGTGCAAAAATTATATTGTAATCATTTTTTGTAGGAATTTGCTATCATTTTGTAAAAAAAAAAAAAATAGTAGAAAAACATGAGAAAATGTTCAAACGTATTTACAATTTTTCTTTAAATTTTGCACTTTAAAAAATATTTAAAATTTGAATCTTTGAATGCATTTCTTTTTTTAATTATAATTTATTTTTATTTTTCAACAAAAGATCGATTTTTGAATATAAAAAATTTACCAAAAATTAATCAAAATTAACAATAAAAAATCGATTAGTAGTTAACTATTACTACAACAATATGTGGACACAAAGAAAATTTTGATAGTTTGATAGTTTGTTTGCAAAAATAGTTGCAAACAAATAATAGTTAATTTTATCAATAATATTTGTTTAAGTTTCATATATTTTGGTTACACCAAACGAATATTTTAATAAGTTCAAGTCAAGCATATAAGTACTTTTACTAAAAACAAAATATGATAACAATGCAAACATATATATGTTACAAATAAACAAGTATTTTTTTTTATTAAGAACATATTATGTCATCATACTATAATAAAATAAATATCTTATCATCAAGATATACAAAAATATTTCTAATGAAAAGCAAATAAATTATTTTTTGTTTTTACCATACACAGAAAAAATATTTCAAATAATTTTTTTTTTAAATTATTAACCAACTTTGTATTGGAATTTAATTATATTATTTATTAATATAATTAATTTTCTAATTGGTTTAAAATATATTTTTGAAATAAATTGACAGTTTTAAAAATAAAATTGACAAAAATTAGAACATTTGTTTATAAAAATATAGAAATAAAATAAATTTATATAAATATTCAGTTCATTATGTTTATTTATAACAAAGTAGTAATAAAATCAATCATTGTAGTTGTTGATATTATCATTTTGATGATTGGAGCAAAATCAATTAAAAATTAATTAATATTAGGAATTTCGTGATTGAAGTCGATTTTTATTTTTTTTTTCTGTGTAATGTGTCTACTTGACATATTCAAATAGTCATATTATTGTTGTAAGAATCATAATTAATTTGATTTCGAAAAATATATGTTGTTGTCACAACAAATTAATTATTGTTTTTCAACTATATTATGTTTATGTGAAATTAATCAAAACGCTGATTTATCCAAAAACGATTTTATTTTTCATTAAGTTTATTAATACTAAAGTATAAGTCGACAAAATTTATATTCGGGGTGATTATGAATTAACTATTAAAGAATTTTGAAGAAAATAATTTGCTTAAATGAAGATGACACAATAAATAACACAAGGAAACACGATTTCCCTATTTATAAATTGAAGCAAGTTGCACAACATATTGAAGCATATCTCAAATATAACTTACGTTATTTTATTAAAAAAAATATATATTCAAACAATTTTAATTTAAATTGTCTTCAAGTTTTCCTTAAATAAATTTTTAATACATTATATCTCACTATATATCTACACAACTTTCTTTAATTTATCCAATTAATTTTTACATTTAGTTACACGACATGTTTAAAAAATTAAAAAAAAAAAAATCATTGTACTAAAACGAATTTCCTTTTATGTTAATCAACAAAATTCAACTCACTCAACTCAAACTGACGGGTTTTTCTACCCACGTTCTTATTCCATCTTATCCCGTTCTCTGTAAACCTAAACCTTTAAATTAAAATATCTTCTCTGTCTAATAAAATGTTGGTGATCTTCCCAACTCTTTTCCTCCAGTTTTTACATACACTACGATAAATGTTTTTTTTTTTTTAATTATAATATAATAAAATTGAATTATTATATTATCAAATCAGATCATATTATTAGGAAATTAGTTATGTATTAAAATCGCATCATATATTAGTTTGTGATCATATATATTATTTATAACTTCCAAATTTTAACAGTAGCAATATAATCCATTATAATATTATTACTACAATCATATTTTTTTAATTGTTGTAAACAAAAAGTGATAAGGGAAGAAAGTAAGATTTTCATAATAAGCACATCTTTCTTTAAGTTTAAGTTAAGTTTTTTATAACGGTTTTTAAATCTTGGTAAATCTTCATTTGTAGTAGTTACGAATTTAAATGAAACGAATTTAAATTAAATTAAAACTTTTACATACTCGAGGTAGGTCGACAATGCTACAGGGTAACTATAAAATGATGTAACTAAAAAATTATAAACTTCCCAGCAAAAACTTTGCTTGCTATGTAATGAGATAAGAAGCTAATATAATGGCACTTCACTACTTTCGCATTAAATGAATAACTCATTATTTGATGATGTCATTAGAGGCAACTACTTACTTTATATTATTACAGGTAGGCATTTCAGAAAGTCATTACTTAGAT